>JAEIIJ010005155.1:0-34199 GCA_018904815.1 Drosophila ogumai
AAATACTTGGAAACTTGACTTTTAATTGGAAGCAAAGACAAATGCATCGTGAATTTATAAATATTTAAGTTCCCAATTTAATTTTCAAAAGGAAACCCTTTACCTCTTCGACCCTTAAAAAAAGAGGACTAGTTAACCCACGCTTGGTTGGATAATATAATATTTATTCTGGTGAAATCATTAGGTCTTATATTCATATTTAGGCTTCATCATAGAGAGAAGAAGAAGACAAGTTTACAGAAAAAAAACTTTAAATGGGATTAAATGAGTTATAAAATTAGCAACTAAAGTAAGATAATGCTGCTTCCGCGCATATTCAACTTCAACTTGGCCTCCATATCTCCAGCTCCTGCTCGTACTCTGTCCGTACTCCTCTACTTCTCCTCACACCACTCGTTCTCCTTGCGCACCTGCTCCTCCTCGGCGGGCGTAAAGTCCTTCTTGATGTTGAACGTCTTGCGGATCTCCTCCGGTGTCTTGCCCTTGATCATATTGGCCACCGTCTTGCAGGTGAGCTCCAAGAGGCCCTTAATATCCAAATAGTTGGCCGCCAAAATCAGTTCGAAGAGCGTGCCCTGATCGACTTTAAGGAAATCAGCGTCCCACGAGATAATGTCATCGGTGCGCTTCTCCTTGCTCTCATCATCCTCCGTTGGCTGCGGATCATCCTTGTGATAGTGGGCCCAGGTGAGCACCTTTCGTAGGATCGTCGAGTTGACATTGGGCAGCGGCACCACCGCATTCTCATCATCCTCCATGCCGCAATCCTCCAGCATGGTCTTGATAGTGCCCGAGCACTTGGCGATCTGGATATCAGTGTCGAAGATCTCGTCGTCGGACGATTGTAGCTTGATGCTCGGCATGTTTACAATGGGATGGATGGATTCTGGAATACCAAAGAAATATGCAGACACAGCGGTTAAATTCGTTGGAAAAGAGCGAACAAAAACATTTTCGAGAAAATACGCACACAAATAGTCATGCACACGCACGAACACCAATGCACACACACACATACATAGTATATGCAGTCGGTGTATCGGTGTGCGTGTATTTTTTATCCCCTGCTATGGCGTTCGCTTGCCGTGCGTTTTTCTCTACGATTCCTTTAAATAATTTAATACTTGTTCGTAAAACGATGGCTTACCTTAGCGTACAGCGAACAATTTGCGTCGAGACGTAATTGCGAAGCGTCGTTGCCTGCGTTTTCCAGAAAAAATAATTTCCACAAACGAAGATTCAGGGATGAAAGAAAGCAGTGTGGTCGCCATTCAAGTAGCCAAAAATCGTCAAAATAACGGATGTTTCCTCGACGGCAGATGGTCACCCTCAAGAACTGGTGGCAAACTTTGAAGAATTGAGAGAATTATTTTAGGACCAAACAATTGATTGCTCAATTTAAAATATTTCTTTGCAGATACAGTTTTCAAAGTAGATTCCTTAACTTAGGTGAGCTCTTGATTGGTAGAATGCCAAGAATAAAAATTGTGAAGAAAATTGACCAACAGGTGGGGAACCTCGCTAAACGAAAACATGCTAAGCTACGTTAATTGAAAGAAATCGAAGTAATTTTAAGCCTCAACCATATGGCGGCTCATGAATATTATTATTACATTTATAATATTGGGGAGTTTTTGGGTAAATAATCAAAAGGTACCACTGAAAAGAAATTGCTAGATGTTTTCGTGCTAGTCAGAAAACCATCGATAGGTACCGGCTGGCACAAGCCACTGTTGTTATCGATAGCGCCATCAATGGTTCGGTTTGTCAGCTCTATCGGGTGGCGAAAAAAAAAAACGGATTTTCGGAATATCGCGGAAAATCAACGCGAAAAAAGCAGATCGCAGCGCCAAAGTCGTGCTCACTTTGCTAATTAAATCGACGCAGGCTCCACCAATGCGGGGACACAGGCGCTCTGCCTCCACGAGAAGTCGCCAGCGGTAGATGCGAGAATTAAGCAGTTTCTGCCAGGTGAAGCGAGGCGTGGAGAAGAGGCAAGAAAAAGGCATACATACATACACACGTACGCACGTACAAACGCGTCGACGTCGCCGCTGCGAAGGAATATATGTATCCGGCCGTGCGTGTGTGTGCGTGCACAAATCCACATACACAGACGTGTGGTGGCTGCAGCTTCTAGCAGGAGAGCCAGGAGAGAGGTTAAGAGCGAGCGAAGAGAGCTATGGACGACGGCGTTTTGATGTTTTGGGAACAAAGGCGTTAAAATGATTTGCCACCGCACCGGAGTCGCCAGCAACAACAACGTTAGCAGCAGCCGGGACGACTCCAAACCCACCAGCACGCGCCCCAGCATCAGCTACGGCCCACTGTGATATATTTTGGATACGAAGCCAAAGCCAAACCATCCAATCCAATCCAGCAACAACATTAAACAAGCCCGTGTACGTGCCGTTTGTTGTGAGTGTGTTGGTGTGTGTATGTCTCAACAAAAAGCTGAAAAAGACGCACGCACACAGACAAAGTGGACAAAGCATCATACATTGGAGCGACAGAGAGAGATCAGAGAGGAGAGGGGATCCGAGAAGCAACAGCCAGTAGCGCCTTAGTGAATAATTCATTTAAGGTAAATGTTTACAACAATCGAATAAGTGCAAAAGAAAATCAAGAAGTATAAACATATCAGAGTGTGAGTGTGATTGTGTGCCGTGTATTGGTGCGAGAGTGTGTAACAGGCGCCGCCATTTTTCGTTCCCATGTAACGAGCGCTGCAAATGTTCGTCCAGGGTTGGCAAGGTGCCGAAAGCTGACAGCCATTGTTCCAAGAAGCGTGAAACCTATATGTGGCTTGTTTAATTTTTTTGTTTGTGTTCCTAATAAGCTTCTGATTTTGTTTTTCGTAGCAGTCACCAGTCTATAAAGATACTAATATTTATAAAGCCGTTTCCCAGACATTTGGCAACCCTTTTTCTGCTGCTCACCTATTCTCACTGCGCATATGCTGCTCTCTCGCTCTGCCCCACTCCCGTGCATATGGGTGCGTGTGCGTTTGCGTGTATGTGTGTGTGTGTGCGTTGTAAACAGCTGAGAGTAATTTGCAATCGAAATCCATTCAGAATAATTCGGGCAGCAACAAATATCAATTTCCAACAATGTTCGCACACTTGCCTAGCTACCACCCACACCCCTCCCGCCTGCTATAAGTCTTCTTTTATGCTATTCCATGATCTGATTACTTCTGGCAAACGAACTTTTGTACACAAACCCAGCGGTGGCGGCGAAAGAAGCTGAAACTGAAACCGAAATCGAAGCTAAAGCTGAAACGAAAAAGAGTTTGGCGTCGGCGTGGAGCAGCGATAACTGTGACGTCGCCCAGTCACAGTTATATTGTAACGCCGCCACGCCGCGCAGCTTCTCGCGAATCGGAAAGGCGGACAAGAACATGCAAAATTGCAAATTGCTGATCGCTGCGCATGCAAATCGATAATACTTTTTTTTTGTTGTGTCCGCATTTTGTTCCTTTCCTTTTTTCTTCGTTTGGCTTTTGTTTTTGGTTGCCTTTGCAAACACAAGCGAAGAACATTGAGTAACCGAGCGGCAAGCAATAATGTTCAATACTTTTGGCTGGCCTCGTAAGTGTGTGTGTGCGGGCGGAATATCTGGAATAAGTGCAGGATTTTCCTGGATCGATACAGTCTTTTTTTTTTTTGTTACACATGTGCTTGCCAAGTTAATTGATTTTTTTTTTGCACGTGTATATGTGCGAGACTTGTCTGGAGTGGGAGAGAGCCAGAACGAGACTGAGAGAACGAGAGCGTTGTCTGTCGACGACCCCATCAGCAAGCAGGCAGTTACACCTCTCGCTCGCTCTTTTGCTCCCCGCCGCCGGAGCTGTATGCGTAAAAATTAAAAAAAAAAATCATATTATTTTGTGTGTGTCAGAAAGAGATAAGTAAAAGCTGAGGTATTGTACAATTGTGATTAGTGCCAAAACAGCTGTTTTTTGCCACCCCCTTGACTTGACACAACTGTAGATTAAAAATTTCTGCAAAACTAGCCTGTATTTCGGGGCAGTGAGTGAACGAGAGAGGGAAATGAGTGTGTGTGTGTGTGTAAGTGCTGCAAATACTTTGCACTTGTCCTAGTCCTGCTGCAAAATATATGCCTCTTACTCTAGCACTATAGCTATCCCGCTTTGAACCATGTAACCCAAGAACAGATGGCGTTGCCAGATGCTGGGAAAAAGAAGAATCAACAAAAAAACAGCTGATAATTTGCCAAATGGTGGTTATTAATTGTTAATAATTTTTAAGGTTTTGTTTATGTTTAGCCATTTTTATTAATTTGATTAAATACAAAAATAATTCTATAAGAAATCTAAAAATATATTTAAAAATAAAAAAATCTTTATTCTCATAGTAATCTAATTTTCTTACCTCTTTCAGACTGTCCTGCAGAATGGTCGTCGGCTCGAATCACACGCGTCGCGGTGAAACTGGCAGCAGATTTACAAGCAACAACAACAATAGCAGCAGCTCCAGCGGCTCCACAGCAGCCTCCTCGGGCAGCAGCAGTATAACCACCAGCGCAACGTCTTCACTAGCCAACAACGCCAGCCCCAATCCCAATACCAATCCCACGGTGACGGCGGCGTCAGCGGCAGCGGCAGCTCTGTTGTCGTCAATGTCCCACAAAGGTCATGTTCCGCCACCACCAACAGCACCACCATCCGCGCAGCAGCAGCAGCATCAACAGCAACCGCCGCCGCCGCATTCGAATCCGCACCAGCAGCAGGCTCAGAGCCATCATCCCCATCATGCCCACTATCAGCAGACGCACCACCACCATCACTCCACTTCGAATGGAGGAACCGCTGGATCGGCTACAGGTTCGGGCGGATCATCGTCATCAGCAGGTGTCCTTAATGGCTGCCACAGCAACGGCAGCGCCGTCAGTCGTCTGTCCCAATCCACCGGAATGTCGCCGCGCGAACTATCCGAGAACGATGATCTGGCCACATCGCTGATCCTTGATCCGCACCTTGGTTTCCAAACCCACAAGATGAACATACGCTTCCGGCCGCTAAAAGTGGATACGCAGCAGCTGAAAGCCATTGTTGATGATTTTATACACACGCAGAATTACGATGTGGCCATACAGCGCATCTACGATGGTCCCTGGATACCGCGTCACCTCAAGAATAAGAACAAGATAGCCACCAAGCGGTTGCACGACCATGTGAGTATCAGAACGAAGATTTTATTGAGACAATAAACTTATCTTTAATCCCTTTCAGATCGTTCGTTATCTGCGCGTCTTTGACAAGGACAGCGGCTTTGCGATCGAGGCCTGCTATCGTTACTCGCTGGAGGAGCAGCGCGGCGCCAAGATAAGCTCAACGAAGCGCTGGTCGAAGAACGACAAAATCGAATGCCTGGTGGGCTGCATCGCTGAGCTGACCGAGTCCGAGGAAGCCGCCCTGCTACACTCGGGCAAGAATGACTTCTCGGTGATGTACAGCTGCCGGAAGAACTGTGCCCAGCTGTGGCTAGGACCGGCTGCCTACATCAATCACGATTGTCGTGCCAATTGCAAATTTTTGGCCACCGGACGTGACACTGCCTGCGTAAAGGTGCTGCGCGACATTGAGGTGGGCGAGGAGATAACCTGCTTCTACGGCGAGGACTTTTTCGGTGATTCAAATCGTTACTGTGAGTGCGAGACATGCGAGCGACGGCATATGGGTGCCTTTGCCGGCAAGGAGGATGGCCTAATGCTTGGTCTCAGCTCGGGCCTAGGACTGGGTCTCGGTTTGGGCACCGGTGGTGCCGGCAACGGCGGTGGCTATCGTCTCCGCGAAACGGATAATCGTATTAATCGCATCAAGAGCCGTGCCAATTCCACCAATAGCACCTCGAACAGTAATAGCAACACGAATGATTCCACTGGCACCAGCGAGAGCAGCAGCAGCACGAATGGAGGTGGTGGAGGAGGAGCAACAGCAGCAGCAGCAGCTTCGGCGGCGGCAACGACGGCACCTGCTTTACCTTCAGTTACAGGCTCCGCATTACCGATACAATCTCATCAAGGCAAGGAGGCCACTGCCGCCGTCTCTTTGCTAGAGAAAAAGCTGCCAACGAATGTGGTTGTCTCCCCGCTGACAATGAAGGAGCTGCGCCAAAAAGGCATGACCAAGTACGATGCCGAAATGATAATGGCCAATGCGGCGTACCAGCAGCAGCATCATCATCACCAGCATCACTTCCACCACCACCATCATCATCATCATCACCACCACCAGCAGCACAATCATGGCCAGCATGCTAGCACCGGGGCCGAGGCCACGGCAGCCGTGCAGCAGATGGCCATGCAGAAGCCAGGTGGAGGAACGGGAGGCGGTACAGGAACCGGCGCAGGAGCAACAACAGCAACAGCAGGCGTGGCCAGCGGAGCGGGCTCCGAAGTGAATGGCAGCAGCAGCGGTCGCTCCAGCAGCAGCCTGCGCAAGTCGATGCGAGTGAATAGCACCAGCAGCAGCATTTCCACAGCCTCCACCGATGAGGTGGTGGTAGTGCCTCCCGTTACCAGCACATCACTGATGGTCCTGGTGCCACGCTGCAAGCCCGCGGAAATTGCAGCTTTGCTCAAGATGCGGCAGCAACGCCAGCTGAGACGCAGCGAGCGGCAGAAGGAGAAGCAAACGGATAGCGAGAGCAGCGATGCCAGCGAGCAGCAGCACCAAAAAAAGAAGCGAGAGCGGGAGAGGGAGAGGGAGCAGCAGCAGCGGAAAATGTTTATACTTTCGGAGGAGCAGACGCAGCAGCCGCAGCAGGAGAAGCGTGTGACGCGTAACAGTGCGGGGAGAGCGAGTGCTGCTGCCAGTGGAGGAGGAGGAGGAGGAGGATTGGGAGCCAGATTAGCCACTGCCCAAAACAATAACATGGCAACCAACAGCAGCAGCAGCAGCAACAAAGCAACGATTACAAATTGTAATAATCATAATAGTACTAATAGCAGTAGAATTAACCATAATTCTAATCTTAGCGGTAGACTTAGTGTTAAATCAAAGAAGCCAGCACCAAGTGAGGCCTCGTCCACATCCTCAACCTCAACCACATCCTCAGAGCAGCAACAGCAGCAGCAGCAGGCAACGCGTCGCAGTCGCAGCCACAGTCCCGCCTATAAAAAGAACCTTTTGGCCAGCTTCGATCCTCCCAAGGAGCACCAGCAGCAGCAGGAAGGAGCTATGCCCCCCGTCAAGCAGAAGCGCAGTCGCCGGGCGGCCGCTTTGGCAGCAGCCCAAAGTATACACAGTGATGCCCTGGGAACAACGGCGGTGTCGGCGGCGGCGGGAGCCTCTAATAGCCAGCGAAAGAGATCTAATGCTGGAGAAGCTCCCCCAGCCTCTGCCAGCAACTTGGAACCCCTGCTGAAGACGCCCGAGCGCAGGCTCAAGCTCACTTTGCGCATGAAGCGATCGCCCATCCTGGACGAAGTTATTGAGCTGGGAACGAGCTTGAGCAACGATCATCGTCACTCGATGCGGCACAATGGCGGCGTCTTGGGACGCAGTGGGGCAACAGCAGCCGCGAGTGGAGGAGGAGGAGGTCTGCAAGGAGGAACTGCTGCCTGCAGATCATCAACGGATGGCGGAGGAGCATTGAATCTAACCAGCAGCAGTAGCTCCAATGGCATTGAGTATGAGATATTGCGGATGGAGGGCATCTCGGAGCATGGCAACGATGATGATGAGGAGGAGGAGGACGAAGAAGACGAGGAGGAGGAGGAGGAGGAAGAAGATGAAGAGGAGGAACAAGATGATGGAAAGGAGGAGGAGCAGGAGCCGGATCAAGTAGAAGAACATCCGCGGGAAGAAGAAAAACCGGCTGAGGAGGAGCCGGAGCCGCCACACTATGAGCCGCTGGCCAAAAAGCAAAGGAAAAAGCAGCGCAGTAGGAGCAGGAGCTGCCAGCGCAGGTCGCCCGCTCCCTGCAGCAGCAGCGGCACCAGCAGTGTGTATGGCACACCGCAGAAGAAGCGACTCCGCTTGATCTTTGGCAACGAGTCCCACACCATAGACATTCCACCAGCAGCGGTAGTAACACCAGCAGCAGCTGGATCAGAGGGAGCCGCTGGGAGCAGCGGCGTTGATGAGCTCAATAGCAGTGGCGGCGGCGATGAGTCCTTCAATGCCTCGTATGCCAGCAGCACCAGCCTGACGGTCAATACCTCCTCGCAGACAACCAGCAGCAGCGCCGCCAGCACCAGCACCAACACATCTTCTGTAGAGGCCGTGGACTCGTCCAGTGTTGTCCCAGCCAATGCCACCGCCGCCGCCCAATCGCCATCCTCCACCACCAGCAGCTCCTTTCAATCGGCCTGCACGTCGACCACCAACAGCAATAGCTACTTTCCCAACGGGAGCAAGCAGCAGCAGCAGCAGCAGCGCGAGGAGTCCTATGCCCTGCACTATTACCAGTTGGGCAAGTTTGCCAGCACCTCGAGTCCCGGCCAGGGTCAGGCCATAGTGAGCAGTAGCAGTGGTTCAGGCGCAGGAACAGCAGCAACAGGAGCAGGAGGATTTCTGAGCATGCCCAAGCATACATTTGGCACCTGTGCTTTGCTGGCGCCCACCAGCTTTGCCAGCCTACAGCAGCAGCAGCAGCCGGCGGCACAGCAACAGATGAAGTCCAGCGGCGGAGGAGCAGGAGGAGGAGGTGTGGTGGCCACTTCAACATCCACAACTCATCTTAACAACAATCATCATCATGGCCAGAAATAACCAACGACTGATCTCCAAGCAAATTGACTAAGCTCAAGGGAGGAGGAGGAGGAGGAGCAGGAAGAGAAGCAGGTGAAGAGCAAGAGAACAAGGGAGATGAAGAAGGAGAAGGCGAAGGAGACTTGTTGCACTGCTGGCGTGTTGCGTTGCCTCTGCTGCTGACCTGTGCGCGACCCCTAGTAGCTACCCCCCTAGACCTTAGCCTTAGCACACACACACACACACAAGAACATATAGATTAGCTATAGATCCCTTGAAACCCCTTGAGGAGGGCAAGCAGAGGAGCAGGAAAGCAGGATATTTATGCCATCTGATGATAACCTTTCTTTCTTTCTTTGCTTTCTTCTATTTTCTCTCTCATTGTGTGTTGTCTATGTTGTGTGTGTGTGCGGTGTCTGTGTCTGTGTCTGTGTGTGTGTGTGCTTCTCTTTTTGCAGATAAAGTTGGAGAAGATTTAAAGCATAAAAGTAGCAACAGCAACAGCAGCCGGAGGAAGCGGAAAAGGAGCCACCACAGCAGCGGCAACTTGATAGTTAAAAAGCTAAGAATAGAATTAAATCGCATACAAATCATGTACAGTTGAGACAGAGGGACAACGGTGGAGCAGGAGGAGCCATTCAACCATAATAACAAAAAATAAAAAATAAATAAATAATAATAAATAAAAGCCACGCAAGAGAAAACACAAACAAACGCAATTAGCAGCGGTTTTAGACGCCTTACCAACCTTAATGTTAACTTTATAAACCTTATATTTACAAAGACAACCATACAGATCGATATATATATATGAATATATATAAAGGATATACCTTAGAAAGTCCCACAAGAGCCAACCATAGTGCAGCAACCAGCAAAAAACAGAAACAACAAACAGCAATATAACTCAATTTTAAGTAATTATATAAACACAACAAAACATATATATATAAAGTAAAAACACACAAGAACCGGGAAGAAAGCTAAAAACACAACAAAACCGAAAGTAACTGTATATAAACAAATAAACAAAAAAGGCGAAGAATAATTACAACAACTTGGGAGAAAATACAAATAAAAAGCGAATACAACTGCAACTGATGATGGGGAATATATGCGAGAAGAAAGAGAAAGAAAGAAAGGAAAAGGCAAAAGGATTCATAGGGTTTCCCTGGGTTCATCCATTCATCAGCTATAAACCCCCCTCCCTGCTCACACACACACACATCCCCCGACAGACTCACACGATATCATGAATACGATTTTGTTTTTATTACGATATATATACATCATATATACATTTCTTTTTTAATCATTATGATTTAAATACTTTTTTTTGTGTTTACCATATAAGTTTAAACTTTAAACTGTAAATTAGTTTAGTTGTATACATAAATCATATTCGGATATGCATATATATTATATATACTTTATATTCATACTGTGTAACTACTGTGTATTATTTCCTAAGAGACACTGCAGCAGCCGACAACAACAACAACAACAACATTCATAAATAAACTAAACAAGAAAATTAGTTTCTTTTGCTAAATGCATGTTGGTTTTCTTTCTCATTTGCACTTGGACACCTCATCCGCACCAAGAGTTTCACGTTCCTTCCAAGGCTTTCGAGCAGATCATCAATTTTACCAATAACCCCTCAAAATTAAAGAAAGGGTAAACATTTTTTTCTATAATTTTAAATTATAATTTTTGAAATAAGAAAAACTAAAAATATCATAACTTGGTTAAAAATACATTCATTTCAATTCAGAAAGCTGTTTTTAGTTAGTTTTTAAATTATTAAAAAAAACTGCATACTTTATTTAAAATATTTTAAAATTAAAAATGTAAATTTTTGATAATTTTAGTGATGATCAAATTTTGAAAAAATTAATTTTGTTTTTGCCAAACAAGGCTAGATCGATTCGACTGTTGATGCTGCCTGGGCTTCAGATCTCCTTTAAAAACTGCAACCTCGAAAGTAGTTACTTTTCATTATTTATTCCACCGATTCTTATCCAACATATAGATTATTGTTCAATTCATTTAATTTAAAGGACAAACTACCGAATTTCCCTTTCCAAGTAAAAATTACTTATCAAATTACGCTTCACTTTTCCAACTTATACATTTTATTCCGTTAGCGTTACAAAAAGGTTTCCTGTTGTTCTTGTTGTTTTTTGTGTGGTTTTTCCGGGGAAGCAACTTCAGTTGGAGGCCGCGCACTTTGGCAATGTCCTCGCAAGCCGTGTAGCTCTCCCGTGCTCGCTTAAGATCTAAGAAGGTATTTTATAGAGGGTTGTGGCATGCATCGCAAGGTGCATCATCGTTCCCGTGACTCGTCTCGCCCCATCGTCTAGTGACCGTACTTCTGGAAGTCCCACTCGCGGTTATCCAGGGGACAGACCTGACGCGTCTTCAGCCAACGGGAAATGCAGTGGAAGTGGAAGGCATGGTTGCAGACGCCCCAGGCCACGGTGCACTCCTCGCTGGTGGCCGAGGCCTGGTTGGCCTGGCACTCGATGCACAGGTCCATGATGTGGTTCCTGCAAATGGCGCAATTGTCCACGACGATGTCTATGTGAAGGGTAAGAGATGTTGCGGAGCGTTAGTAGGTGTCGCTGTTGAGAGAAGTGGCGTTGGTAGCTACTTACCCCAGGCCCAGAGAGCCACGGCATTCCACTGAACGAGGCCAGGATGAAAAGGCGCAATTCCAGAAATGCACGGGAGGGAAGAGAGAGACACAAAGAGATCGGATCAATGAAATTTCCCTCAAGGCAATGACCGCCGGAAAAAAAAACGCTGACTGTGTGCGACCAACCGAACTTACCTTCTTCACCTCGAAGCGCTTCTTCTCGCCCTTGTTGCTGCTGGAGGGCACCTCGTACTCTTCGTCATCAACCTCCATCTTGGCTCTTTGCTAATAAGTTTTCCTGGCAAATGCAAAATGAATTCGCAAAGTTTAGCAAAATGGTCGAATTTCGTGAGAAGGTAGATAGAGATGAACCAAGGCGATGAAGAGCAATCGATATTTTCTATCGATAAGGTGAAGAATTTTGGTATTAATTGAATAGAGATGAAGCGGCAGTCGATACTTTCTATCGCTTTCTTGCTTCGGCCACACTGCGGCTTGTAAATGAAAATAAATTGCAAACCGGCTTAAAAATCTGCGAATTAGCGAAATAATGTCCTTTCACCTGAGCACCAAGGAGCGCCTGCTCCTCCTAATCGACGACATCGAGATAATAGCCAAGGAGCTGATCGAGCAGGCGCACCAGAAGGTATCCAGCACAGAGTTGGTGGACCTGCTGGACTTGCTGGTGGCCAAAGATGAGGAGTTTCGGAAAATGCTGGAGCTGGCGGAAGAGCAGGCCAAAGTGGAGGAGGCCATGGACAAGTTGCGGGCCAAGGTGGAGGTGCATGTGAGTTCTTATCCTATTGTAGTGCGTTTCAGTTTTCCTAATAACTTGTCCAACTCCAATCAGGACCGTGAAATACAGAAGCTGCAAAAGTCACTGAAGGATGCCGAGCTCATCCTATCCACAGCCATATTCCAGGCCCGCCAGAAGCTGGCCAGCATAAATCAGGCCAACAAGCGACCGGTTTCCTCCGAGGAGCTGATCAAGTACGCCCATCGTATCAGTTCCGCAAATGCGGTCAGTGCTCCTTTAACCTGGTGCATTGGAGACCTGCGACGACCGTATCCCACGGACATTGAGATGAGAAACGGTCTGCTGGGCAAATCCGAGCAGAATATCAACGGAGGACCTGCCACGCATCAAAACAGTGGGATTCCCTCCGAGCAGCAACGATCTCTGTCCGGCAGCGCTGGCAGCGGCAGTGGGAGTGGGGCGGGCGGCGAGGTGCCGAATGCCTTCCAAAATCAATTCAACTGGAATCTCGGTGAACTGCACATGACCATGGGCGCTTCGGGGAACACTGTGGCCCTGGAAACTCGGGCCCAGGACGATGTGGAGGTCATGTCCACCGACAGCTCCAGCTCCAGTTCCAGCGACTCGCAGTAGAAGAAACGGGCCAATTATAACATAATCTATCATAAGCTAGACAATAATTAAAAGCATAATTCGTACAAAAAAAGCTTGAAAAATTCGATTTTTTAATAATTTAAAATGTGTGAAGAAACTGCAAGAGAGAGGGAGAGGTAAACAGTTTTTGGTATTTTTTACATTATATTATCGATAAATCGAAATTGCAATTTTTTGTTGAAAAAAAACTACAAGTGCACGTGTCTGGTCACACTGCCGCGCCAGCCAAACAACGGCGAACAAAAACAAAAACACCGCTCTGATGCCTTAGCGCTTGCGTTTTTCTTTTTGTTGTTGTTATTTGCCAGCCACGCGAGACGAGACGAGAAGAGAGAGGAGAAGCCCCGATGCTGCGCCTACTCGTGTCCAACTGCGGTCGCAGCAGCGACCTGTTCAGGTGAGGATGATGCTAACCTGGCGCCAAACCCACGCACCTGACCCTGGCCCGCACCTCGCCTTCGCCTCTCTCTCCCGGTTATGTCATCATTCCAACGGTTTAACGCTGCTCTCTCTCTCTCTCTCTCGCCCTCCTAGTCGCCACCTGCTCCAGCCGACGCAGCAGCCACTGCCACGCCTCCAGAATGCCGCCCGCTTGATGCGACAGCACCTGCGAGGTACGCCCACAACGCCCGCTGGAGTTCCTGCCACCCGCCTGCTGCACACCACACGCCTACTTCTGTGGGGCGGCGGTAGCCTCACCCTGGGACTGGGCGCCCGTTCCTGGTGGGCGGGACGAGGGCACATCGTGCACTGCGAGGGCAGCCGGCTGGCAGTGAGAAAGGAACCGCTGGAGGAGGATCCGGACAAGGAGAAGTTTGACTGGCTGCGGTTATGGTCGTACCTGGAGCCACATCTCTGGGAGCTGATCGGTGCCGTATGCGTGAGTAGTTTCCCTTACCATGCCAAAGCCTTCCAATCAATGGTTTCCTTCTTCCTCCTCCCCAGGCCGCCCTCATAGTGGCCTACATCAATATACGCATACCGAACCTGCTCGGCGACCTGGTCAACACGCTGGCCCGCTATGCCAACACCTATGTGACGGATCCCATCAACAACTCCTTCGTGAAGGACGTCAGCAAGCCGGCCAGCAACCTGTTGAGCCTGTACATGCTCCAGTCGGGCTTCACCTTCATGTACATCTACCTGCTGAGCCGCGTCGGCGAGCAGATGGCGGCCAAGATGCGGCAGGATCTGTTCAAGCAGATCGTTGTTCAGGACATTGCCTTCTTCGATGACAATCGGACGGGTGAGCTGGTCAATCGTCTGACCGCCGATGTGCAGGACTTCAAGACCTCGTTCAAGCAGTTTGTGGCCCAGGGATTGAGGAGTGCCGCCCAGCTGATAGGCGGCAGCATATCCCTCTTTATGATATCGCCGCACATGGCGGCCATAGCCCTGGCCAGTGTCCCCTGCGTCGTCATGTTTATGTCCTACCTGGGCCGGAAACTGCGATCGCTGAGCAAAAGCTCGCAGGCCCAGGCGGAACGGGCCACGGGTGTGTGCGAGGAGGCCCTGTCCAACATACGAACGGTGCGTTCCAGTGCCTGCGAGTACCGCGAGATGCAGCTGTTCGAGGCGGAGACGAACGAGGCGGCCAGGCTGGCCCAGGAGCTGGGCTACGGCATTGCCATCTTCCAGGGACTGACCAACTTCTTCCTCAACACCTTGGTGCTGTCCACCCTGTTCATGGGCGGCCATCTAATGTCCACGGAGAGCCTATCGCCGGGCGCTTTGATGGCCTTTCTGGTGGCCTCGCAGGGCGTGCAACGATCCCTCGCCCAGGGATCCATTCTTCTGGGAACCATGATCAGGGGCATGACCGCCGGCAGTCGGGTCTTTGAGTTCCTTTCGCTGCAGCCGCAGGTGGAGCTGCTGCGCGGCTATGTGATACCGCAGGAGCGGCTGCATGGCGAGATTCGTTTCGAGAATGTCTCCTTTGCCTATCCCATGCGACCGGATCATGTGAGTGGGAGGGGAAGAGGGAGTCGCTCTGCCTCAAAACGAAAATCTAATCTCTAAACTTTTTGTGATTTTCAGGTTGTGCTCAAGGACTTTAGCCTGACGCTCCGCCCGGGCCAGACAGTGGCCCTGGTGGGAGCCAGCGGCTCGGGCAAATCTACGATAGCCTCGCTGGTGGAACGCTTCTACGAACCCACCACGGGCAACATCAAGCTGGACGGCTACAAGCTCTCGGACATCTCACCCTATTGGCTGCGAGCCAATGTCCTGGGCTTCATCGAACAGCAGCCGGTGCTGTTTGGCACCTCCATCCTGGAGAATATCCGGTATGGCAAACCGGATTCTAGCGAGGACGATGTCTTTGCTGCTGCCCGCCTCTCGCAGTCCCATGACTTTGTGACCGCCTTGCCCGAGGGCTATGCCACGCATGTGGGCGAGCGTGGCACCCAGTTGAGCGGCGGTCAGCGGCAGCGCATTGCCATAGCCCGAGCGCTGCTGAAGAATCCGCGTATCCTGATACTGGACGAGGCGACGAGCGCCTTGGATGCCACCAGCGAGGCGGAGGTGCAGCGGGCTCTGGACACGGCGGTGCAGAACAGGACGACTCTGGTGATAGCTCACCGTCTGTCGACGATACGAAACGCGGATTTGATAGTGGTCCTTGACCAGGGACGTGTTGTGGAGGTGCGCGAGTCCTTGGGAATATTCTAAAATCATTTTTTTAAATTCCCTTTTTTTTCAGACCGGCAAACATGACGAGCTGATGGTCAAGCGCGGCCTGTACTTTGAGCTAGTGCGCCAGCAGGAAAGGCGTGAGATCCTGGAGCAGGTAGATGCCGTGGAGGAGGCGGTGGCCGTCAAGGATCAGCAGCAGCAGCAGCAGTCTGCGCCAGCTGAAGCGCCGGCGACAGTGGGGGGCAGCAGCAGCAGTTCCAGCGGCAGGACGAACGCCGCTCAAGGCTAAGCGATTTTAGGCAAATTGTTGATGATGATGATGATAATTCCCTCTAAATTTAGTTGAGATTGTTTTTGTTTTCACCTCTTTTTTTATTTTTTTTCAAATGACCAAAAAAAAATGGTACGAGACGCTAAGGATAAGTTTACAATAAAATAAACGCTGAAGACAGTATTGTTTTTGTTATAAAACCAAAGTATTTCATTGTCATTATCGAAAAAAAAAATCATTTAGAATTATATTAGTATTAAAATATTTAAAAATATTCAAAAAGAAATTTAAAATTTAATTTCAAAATTCATCACCTCGCGAACGCCCTCTAGCGTCTTAATTTAGTACATTCGATTCCCTACCAAAAAAATACCAACTCGTGAGTAACAATCGAGTGACTGCGTGACCAAGTAACAGGTTGGGGCCCAGTAACGCTCATCCCTAGTGCCCCAACGCTAGTTTCATTTTTGTTTTTTTAAACAAATGAATTTTTTGTTTATTGTTTGAGTTCGGTTTCGGCCCTTGCCAGTTTGCTGTGCGCGTGTTTAATTATTTTCGGCAACTCGCATGGCGTGGATCGTGTGGCGGGAATCGTTTTTATTTTCCCAGAAAACCCAACAAATGTGCAATGTGCGTTAAGTCAACAGCAAATACAAACGAGCAATTATGTAAGTGTGTGTGTGTGTTGTCTGTTTGAGTGCGCGCTGTATTTGCTTTATTTTTTATTGTACAACAGACCAGTTGTTGCTATTGTTGTTGCTGCTGGAGCTGCTTTGGGACATTGCTAATGTCGTTGTTGTTCCCGTTCCCCCACTCACATTTTCGGGCAGTGTGTTTGATGTGTTTGTATGAGTAAGCGTGAGCACCTGTACGCGTACTCGTGTGTGTAAGTGCTGAGCCGCCGCACAGTGGGTATACTTGGGAGTTTTTCTCTTATAAACTAAACAAATGAAATGTGCTTGAATTGGGCTGCTTTTGTGTATTAATTGGATTAATTAACATAAATTGTTGGCCAGCAGGCATAGTTACAGTTGATTAAACGCAGTAACTATCAAAGCGATTAGTCAATTATCATAAGGTTGGCTTGTTAATGTTACTATTAAATTAAAAAAAATTAGTGGAAAATAAAATTGGAACCATTGAAACAATGGCTACACCAATTAAGTGTTTATAGAATGATAAATTCTTTCCCAGCTGCCCATTGTGCTGAGGCCGGTAGTGTGAGTGTGTGTTTTGATGGCGCATTCGTCATTGCCCTGGCTTTTACGGGGGCAGAGGCGGGATGGCGAGCACAACAACTACAGTTAGCGCTGCAGCCCATGGAGCAGCCCTCCCATTTTTAATACCCTTGCAGGGTATTATTAGCTTCTAAAACACTGAACGAGTCATTTCCGACCCTATAAATCATACATATATATTCTTGATCAGCATTAACAGCCGAGTCAATCTAGCTTTGTTTGGCAGAAAATATTTTTGTACCCAATTTTTGAAAAATTTGATAAGGGGTTACATCGTTAAAATTGAAAAAATTTAAATTTTCATATATTTTAAATGAAGTATGCAGATTTAATATTAATATAAAAACTAACTCTTCACAGCTTTCCAAATTGAAATTAATGCATTTGTGGCCGAGTTATGATATTTTTAAGTTTTTAAAATGCTAGAATTCTTAATTGATTATCTCCATAGCCAAGATCTGAAATTCAGGCTCTACGGAAATTTAGTGTAAATTATTTAGAAACCATTTGTATCTGATTGGTTAATATTATTTATTTTTAAAAATTGCACACATTAGTTTATATTTAATTATTGCGATGACTCTCATTGGCAAGTTTGGACGCATTCCAGCAAAGGTAAAGCTGACTCAGGATCGCAATCTTTACCGTGGCGATACGGTGTGTCCAATCAACTTCCGACTTTCGTATTTTATATACATGTCTTTAAAGATTGCATAAATTGAAACATTATCATCGGAAAATATAGAAAATTTATAAAAAAAAATATAAGAAATTTTTTAAGCAAAATTAGAAGAAGAAATGAAGAAATATAATAATTAAATATTTTTTAACATTCAAATATCAAATATCATACGATATTTTGCATCGGATATATCATAATAGCTGTCATAAGCGAATGAAATATGCAAATTCAAACAAGGATAGTGATTGATAAGTTATAGAAATCGGCTTGCTGACACTTTATTCTATCTGTAAGTGACGTTTTTTATTGATGATACGAGATAAGATACATTGTGTGCTCAGATTCTTTGTAAATTGAACGCCTTCTTGCTCCACCTTCCAAGTCGATGATATATTTGCTATATTTAATGCCTACTCCGTCATTCGCTAATCCCCCTTCATTGCTCCATTTTCCACAGTTATAACTTAATCGGGGCCGATTCCACAACAAAAAAGAAAAGAAATGGAAACAAAACATTCCATGTATCATCAGCAGCGCCTTCGGCCGAATGGCGGAGGAGGACGGGCAGGAACCAAAGCAGGACCAGGTCCTGGAGCCTCGTTATGCGCCCACTGTCGTGGCCAGTTGCTGCCCCATCCAGAGGAGCCCATCGTAATGGCCCTGGGCCAGCAGTGGCACTGCGACTGCTTCCGCTGCTCCGTGTGCGAGGGCCATCTGCACAACTGGTACTTCGAGCGCGAGGGTCTGCTCTATTGTCGCGAGGACTACTATGCCCGCTTCGGCGATGCCTGCCAGCAGTGCACGGCCGTCATAACGGGACCCGTCATGGTGGCCGGCGAGCACAAGTTCCACCCGGAGTGCTTCTGCTGTGCCGCCTGCGGATCCTTTATCGGCGAGGGTGAATCGTATGCCCTGGTTGAGCGATCCAAGCTCTACTGTGGCCAGTGCTATGGGAAGCGATCTTGCCAGCCGGCAGATGCCAAGGCAAGGATCACGACGGCCGGCAAGCCGATGCATTCCATTCGATTGGTGGAGATACCCAAGGATGCGACTCCGGGCCTGCGCGTGGATGGTGTAGCGCTGGACGATGGCTGTCCCACTGTTCGGATAACGGAGTAAGTATTAATTAGATCTATTTTTAGTTAATGAACTCCTCATTGTTCATCATTTTTATACCCTGAATCCCCTTGAGGTAGAGCTGTAAAAATCGTAAAAAATTGCAAATAAGCTCGATGTTTCCCAGCTCTACCTTGGGGTTGACCCGCCCTCCCCAAGGTTCTGTTTCATCTACTAATCCCGCTGGTGGCTCCACTGGCGCCTCCTCTTTCTGCTATCCCCTTGAAACATGCTTACTAACAAAAAACAAAAAATGAAATTTGGAAGCAGCTTGTTCTGCAAATTCTTCCTCTGGCTGACCTCGGTGGCGGAGCAGTGCTGTGGTGCCTCCTATAGGTAACCCATCCACTAAAACGATTAACTAAATACCAGAACCAAAACTCTCCTAGACGCTCAATTAACGTTCTCCCCTTATCCTGCCAGGATCGATGTCAATCTAACGAACCTGCACATTGGCGACCGCATCCTGGAGGTGAATGGAACGCCCGTCAGCGACTCTTCGGTGGAGCAAATCGACAAGCTGATACGCAGCAATGAGAAGATGCTACAGCTGACCGTGGAGCACGATCCGGTGCAGGTGTGCCGCTCCTGCAGCCAGGCGGATATCCAGCGAGCCTGTTCCGCCTCCACCCTGATCCTGCCACTGAGCACATCGGCCTCCAGTGTGGAAGTCGGTGGTCGCGAGCGTTTGTATAAGACGCCCAATGGCGAACCCAATCAGGGCACCAAGGCGCGAAAGCTGCGCCAGGCCAGCAATGCCTCGGCCACCACCATACCCGTGGCAGCTGCCGCCATGACACAGCTAAAGGAGAAGGAACGCTGCTCCAGTCTGTCCAAGCTGCTCGACGAACAGCATCAGGCGCAACAGCAATCGGCGCATCCGCAGCTCTACGATCTGTCCAGGACGCAATCCTGTCGCGTTGTCCAGAAGCCACAGCGAATCTTTCGTGCCTCCGACCTGGTCATTGGCGAGAAACTGGGCGAGGGCTTCTTTGGCAAGGTATTCAAGGTCACCCATCGGCAGAGTGGCGAGGTGATGGTCCTCAAGGAGCTCCATCGGGCGGACGAGGAGGCCCAGAAGAATTTCATCAAGGAAGTGGCCGTCCTGCGGCTGCTCGACCATCGGCATGTCCTCAAGTTCATCGGTGTGCTCTACAAGGAGAAGAAGCTGCACATGGTCACCGAATATGTGGCTGGCGGCTGCCTCAAGGAGCTAATACACGATTCCGCCCAGATTCTCACCTGGTCGCAACGGGTGTGCCTGGCCAGGGACATTGCCTGCGGGATGAGCTACCTCCATTCGATGAACATCATCCATCGGGATCTCAACTCCATGAATTGTCTGGTGCGCGAGGATCGTTCGGTTATAGTGGCAGATTTTGGCCTGGCACGCAGTGTGGATGCACCGCGATTACCTGGTGGTATGCCTGCATCCTCCTCCTCCAGTGGACAGGGAACGCCCGCCGGCGGCGGCGGCTATGGATCTGGTGCTGGCAGCGATGCGGCCATGTCACCGGGCGGCACCCTGAGGCGCAGCAAGAGCCGGCAGCGCAGGCAGCGTTACACCGTGGTGGGCAATCCCTACTGGATGGCACCCGAGATGATGAAGGGCCTCAAGTACGACGAGAAGGTGGATGTGTTCTCCTTTGGCATCATGTTGTGTGAGGTGAGTGTAGCGACTTGAAGCCTCTCCCGGTTATGTTTTCAACTTTCTGGGTTTTCAGATCATTGGACGCGTGGAGGCCGACCCGGACTACATGCCCCGCAACTCGGACTTTAGCCTGAATCAGCAGGAGTTCCGCGAGAAGTTCTGCCACTCGTGCCCGGAGGCCTTCGTCAAGGTGGCCTTTGTCTGCTGTGACCTCAATCCGGACTTAAGGCCCTCCTTTGAGACCCTGCACATGTGGCTGCAGCGGCTGGGCGAGCACTTGGCCGTGGAGCGTGTGCCGCCGGAACGGCTGCTCCATGAGATTGAGAACTTTCGGGAGTGCTATGCCAGCTCCGAGGATGCCTTGTCGCCCACCTCACAGCGCAGCCTGGACAATCTGGATCAGTTGGTGAGTGGTGAGCCGCCGCCGGTTGACCAGGCGGAGGATAAGGCCAGGGAAACGGAGAAGGAGAACCTGGTGATACGGCCGCAGGATATACCGAAATCACCGCATCTGGGCAAGGATTTCTCGCCGAGCGGCGAAAGACTGAGGGATAGCATGCGGGCGCGTCGTCGCCAGCGTTTTCTGGGCGCCCAGGAGCAACGGCGCACCCTCACCCCCGAAACGGAGTCCAAGGAGCGGGCCTTGAAGCAGGCTCTGCGCAAATGCCGGCCCTTTGGGGAAAGGGGCTACCTGGTGGATCTGCGGCCAGGCGGAGAGCTGCAGCTGCAGGATGTGCGCGACTTGAACACCTATTCCGATGTGGATTCCAGCTGCGACACCAGCTTGAACTACCTGGAGGTCAACAGTCAGCAGGCGACAACTCAACAGGAGGAGAAGGTGGAGGTGGAGGTGGAGGAGAAGGAGGAGCAGCAGAAGCCTTCACACAAACTGGAAATGGTGGACACGACTGCCCCCCACCGCCTGGCCATCGAGGATATGCGCAACCGTTTGCATCAGTGCCGCAGCATGTTCGAGCAACTGGAGGAGGAGAGCAGGCGGAACCTCAGTCAGACGCAGCACTCCATGCGCAACTTCTTCAAGACGCCGCCGGTGGCCCTGAAGATGTTCCAGCGCCTGGAGCATGAGGCCGCTGCCCTGAATGGCGGCCACAATTGCCCGCCGCCGCCACCGCCACGAACCCAGCGCATCAATCAAACACCAATCTTTGGCCGCCGAAATCCGCCCGCAACGGAAGCTGTGGATAAGCAAAAGCTCCAGCAGGCCGAGTCCCTAGAGCATTTGGCTACCAAGCCGGCGCCGGCGCCCAAAAGGAGCAAGGCAGGCACAACAACAACAACGACAACAACAACAACAAACGTGTTGCCGCCTTTATCAATAAGCAACCCAATCAGTAGCCACCCCCAGGGACTCTTCCTGCCGCCCAGCGGGAGTACCACCTCTGCAGACTGGCTGCCCAAGAAGCACAGGCTCACGCTGCCCATACCCCAGCCCACGCATACCTCGACGCCGCAGCGTATCGGCGGCGGCAGCAATCACCGCCTGCCGCCTGCCAGCAACAGCAAGGGGAAGCCACTGAAGCCAGCCTCCAGTCGAACCGCCAGCAGCAACAGCAACACCTCCTCGCCCACCAGGAGCAGCAGGCCGGGATCGCCCAGCAAGCATCTGGCGCAGAGGCATACCGCCGCCACGGCCCAGCGACTGACCAATGGTAAAAACAAGGCTTTATTTCTGGGTTAATTTATTGTCTAAACTTTGCTTTTATCCAGTGACCGCAACCCACCAGCAACAGCAGCACCAGCAGCAGCAGCAGCAGCAGCACTCCTCGAGAACGACACGCCTGAACATCCTCAGTCCGGAGAAAGTCCATCGCCTGGGCGCTCGACTCACAGATCAGAAGCAGAAGCTTCGCGAAGAGGCAGCCCACGGCAGCGGCGGTGCCTCCTCGGGTGCCAGTAGTAATGGTGTCCATCGGTCTAGTGCAACTGGAGGAGCAGCAGCAAATCCGGCGACGGGTGAGAGGAGACGGAGAGCAGCACCGCCGCCGCCTGTGCGTACGCATTTCAACACGCGCTGCTAGCTGACGGTCTAAGGCAGCCACTGGACAGCTCGGGAAGCTGTGCCACTCAGGGAGCTCATGTAAGAAGGCTGTGGTGAGTACTAAGGCATCATATACTAGGCGGGGGAGATTGAAATTGTTTACCTTTTCCCACAGGAAGCCGGACAACTCAAAACAGTTGCACTGTTAAAAAGCGCACATGAAGCACGCCCTTTGTCCCAAACAAACTGAAAACATTCCAAACAAATCAAGAAACCCACTACGAAACTCGCAGAAACAAAACAAAACAAACGAATAGCGAAAACAAACGAATCACCGATCAATTACAAAAACAAAAGCTACAAGATTCCATTAAGCAATTACGAAAAACGAAATCGACGACAGTTTTAAAAAAACTGCCATAAAAAATGGGAGGAAGAGAGAGGCAGCTAAATATAACAGCAATGCTCAATAAGCCCAACGAAAACTGTTATACCCAGCTCTCTATAAAGTGTTATATTTTATTTTAATTTTTTTTTTTTTAACATTTGACAATAGGCTTAAGCTGATGATAACCGTTATAACGAAGGTTAAGTGCCTGTTAAGCAAGTAAATCCAACAAGTTGCAATATTTACATAACAAATTGTATAGAAACCAAGCGAATAATTATAGTATTTAAGATTACAGGGTATTGAATAACAGCGACTACTACTGTTCCGACTAACTAACTGCTAAACCTAACGAGAACTCAACTAAACTGCTAAGCAATTACTTTTTAAACCCACTATATGGTCTGCGAAGCGATAAGGGAAAGGAGGAGAAAGAGATTGAGCGAGAGGAGAAATGAACATTGTGCCATGAAGCTGAGCGAAAGAAGAATCTGATGAAGGAAAGGGTTAACCTTTTTGGGGAAAGGAACCCACCCACAAAACAAAAGACAAACGACAAAGGAACGAAAAGAACTTTTATTAGGTAAATTGTGGTTTACATATTTTTTGATATACACCATACATATATATAATATATATTCCATAATTATATAGATTAACGATAAACGTATTCCATGTTAGTGCTTAAATCTAATTTATTATTTATCGACTCCCCATTTCATGAACAATAATTAACCATGCTAAGGGGCACATTTTTTGTATTGACGAGAAAAAGTCTAACTTGTAAAGGAAAATTAAAAACAAAATGCAATAAAAGTAAAAAGTTATATAAATAATTATACGAAAATGTATTGCTCAAAGGCGATCTAAGTTTTAAGAGACACACACACACACAATGCTAACTGTTATACAAAACACGCACACGCTCAAGCCTAATAACTGTTATACTGTTAAAACTGTACTTTATATATATATGTATATGTATCCACTATACAGGATCGAATTGAAACGCTTTGCCATTAACAGCTTCTGTATGACACTTGAGCCTTGCCACTGTTATGCGCCCTGTATAACAGTGGCTCCGCCCAACTGTTCTAGCATTTAATAATCTATTATACACAATATACAACAATAAACATGTGCGATATTTTTATATGCTGTTAATAATGAAAAATGTAATGTGTTGTATTTCGACTACCCAGCTTCCCATATCTTTGTTTCAATCTAAAAACCCTTTCCTTTTTTTTTCAATAAAAGTGAGAAAATAATAAATACATTAAAAAAAAAAAACGGAATGAAAAGAAAACTGTTTGTGTAATTATTGAAATAAGTTTATAAAAGTTTATGAGATGTCTCTATCTCCAAAAAAAAAGGGAGTATTCATTCGGCGATTTAATAAAATTATTCGCCTTAAATTTTGGACATTAATTTTCAAATGTTAAGTGCAACCTGGAAATGTGATATTAATTTTAAATTCAATGTTTTCGCGCCTCCGCTAGTGTGACCAGCTGCCTTGGAGGGAAAATATGCTCATTAGGGCATAATAAACGGTAAATCTGGCCACCACATTTAATCAAAGTGACCGTTTGCTGTGTTTAAAATACTTTGTGACATTTTGCGCGTCGCTTTTCAACAAAATTTCCCCGACAATTGAATTGAATTAAATTACAAAACAAATGGAGACACCGCGCCGAAAGCTTCGCGACCTGCACCTGGAGAATGTTCAAAACAGCAGCACCTCCATCTGCATTCCGCCGTCACCAATGCTGAAGACGCTGCTGGGGCACGGCACCGGCGTCAGTGTTTATCGGCTGGACCGTTCGCCGCGCCAAGGACAGATCCGCTCGCCGTGGGCGGTTAAGCGGATCACCCAGAATACCCGGATCCGGAAGGATCCGCTGTTCAACAAGCGGATCGTCTACGAGGCCGAGATCCTGCGGTAAGTCCATCTCAGTCGGCGCTGCGGCTGGCCTATATTCCAGTCGCGACGCACAGGAAAGCGCCTGTTGGTGTGCGTGTGCCTCCTGTACGTGGGTGCTTGTGTGCGTGTGTGTGTGTGTGTCGCAATGCGTTGTTCCTGGTGGTTTTATGCTGCGTGTGCCATAGGGTGATTCGGTTTGTGGGTCAATATCAAATAATAGGGTGTCTTCTGAAAGGAAAGGAATTAAAAATAATAAATAAATAATAAAAAAAAAAACAATTAAATTAAATCAAAATGGAAAATTAAAACCCCGAATTTCGACTAAAAAATGTTTTTAATTTGTTAAATGAAATTAATAAAATTATTAACAAGTTGTTTTTAAAAATGCTTAAAATTATTTAAAACTATGTATAGCAAATAATTATTAGTATAAATAATATATATTTTACTGAAAATTGTTACCTTAACAAATTTTTGTTTTTTGTTTAATTTATTGTTGTTTTGTTTAAAAAATGTGTGTTTATTTTTTAAGAGCTTTAAACAATGTTGCAGTTGCCTCTTAATGAATCACCGTAGTGTGCATGCGTAGCGGGTGTTTAGTGCCTCCTGCGACGTGGACACTGCACCCAAGGATGGACAAGGAAGTGAAGTTTTCTCTTTTCTCTCTCCGTCTCCCAACCTTTATCCTAGAAATTCCATTAAACATCCCAACTTGTAATTTCAGTAAGCTGCAGCATCCAAATATCGTGGGATTCCGTGGCGTGGTCTCCACCGCCGAGGGCGTGGACACATTAGCTCTCGAACTGTGCACCACATCGCTGGGCTCCATTCTGGAGGAGCGTCACGATGAAGATCTGGGGCCGCTGCCACCAAAGAACACACTGAAAATGATTATGGACATAGCCATGGCCTTGGATTTCCTGCACAACGAGGCCCGCCTGCTGCACGGTGACCTCAAGTCCTTCAATGTTCTGGTCAAGGGGGAGTTTGAGATCTGCAAGCTCTGCGATTTCGGTGTGTCCCTGCCGCTGGACGAGAACGGCGAGGTGAATATGCACAAGAATCCCGAGCTTAACTATGTGGGTAAGTTGTATTCTGGAGGATTTATTAATATTTTATATATTTAAATAATTTATTAATAATTTATATACATAAATTCAAAAGGAACTAGCCTTTGGTCTGCACCGGAAGTCATTGACGAGGTGGATATAATTGACAGCAAGGCGGATATCTTCAGCTTTGGCCTGGTCATTTACGAAACCCTGGCATTGGTGCCGCCACATACCCTAGAACTGGACGCAGCGCTGGGCGAGGAGCTGGAGAATTCACACGACTTGACCGCCGCCGCCGATGATCATGACAAGCTGCAGCGCAAGCAGCTTAACTATTCCGACTTTGAAGTCAATGACACCGAGAATGTGCCCGAGGAGCAGGCAGAAGATGCTGATGACGAGGCTGAGGTCTCTGACTTCTCACTGAACAATCTACAATCGGCTTATGGCACACGCCCGCCTCTACCCGTTGCCTTCCAGCTCAGCGACGACTACAACTGCATCGTGGAGCTGTTCTATCTGTGCACGAATGCTCTCAGCGAGGATCGACCCGCGGCCAAGACCATTTGGCAGTGCCTCGAGAATAACACAGCAAATGTTGCCACTGCTGACTGATTTGTACGGCGTCGTCGTGATTTAAACACTACAGAAGCTTCCTCTAAATATTTGCATTTACTTTTTTTTTATATATAATTAAAATTATTAATGTACATAATGAGTGCCAGACGAAAGCCACAGGAGAGTGGCAAGAAATTAAGAAGTAGGTGAATGCTTGAAGATTTCAACGAGGCCATTAAAAATGAGAGTAAAAAGTATAGCAAACAAGATTTATTATGTCCATACAGTCAAAATGTCATGTGGCATTATTTATCTAGTTAAATGGTCCTTGATTGAATCCTGTAATTTGAATTTGGTTTAAATAAACTACGAAATAAGCTTTGACCTTGCATAAATTAAGTATAAAAATTAGCCCAAGGCTGGTGGTTCTTTCGGGCCTTATTTGGGTTTTTGTTTTGCAAAGTTTAACCAATTTAATTTTAATTTATTTATAAGATTTACCAGCTTTAAAAGGCTGACCTTATAAATAAATTAAATTAAATTAAAAAATAATAATCGGAAAATTTAATCAGTTTATTTTAAGTTTTAATTTATTTATAAGACTTACCAGCTTATAAATAAATTAAATTTAATTAAAAAAAAAAACACAATTCGATTACAAGGTTCACTTGATTTATTAAAAAATAATCTGAAAATTTAATCAGCTTAATTTTAGTTTTAATTTATTTATAATATTTAACAGCTTTTTAAGGGTTTCTTAGTAGAGCTGGGAAATATTTTAAATAAATTAAATTAAATTAATAAAAAACACAACTCGATTACAAGGCTCACTTATGATTTATTAAAAAATAATAATACATTCATCAAAATATAAAAGTTTTCGGGGAAGTTTGGGATGCACAAGGTTCGTTCTTGTTCTTGAGCTCTTAGTGCCCAGCCAGGGAGGGGGATGGAGTGGGTTTTGGGTTACGTTACGCATTTATAGTATATATATTATATAGTTTTCAGATTCGCTTGCTATCTAGTGCTGTAGGTGAGTGCCTTAGCAGGGTCTTTGCTTTGCTTTTCTTTTGATTTTCGTTGACTAAAGCGCACACAGACTTTACAATTAGAACTACGTAGATACGTGTTTTGTATAGATTTTGTATAATATTCTCTTGTATATATTATAAAAAGTTTCGAAATTGCTCTCTTTAAGGCGAAGGCGCTGTTGGTGTTTTTCGTTTTTGTTTTTTGTTATTTGTTAACTTTGTCTCCACAGTTTTGTGTCTTTTTTACAATTCTTTTGAACAAACAAAATTGAACGAGTATTGGGACAATATTAAATTAATATTCATTTTCTCTCAATTTATTTTATAAGATTGTTGTTTATAAAATAATTTGAAAAGAAAATACAAGAAAATACAATAAAAAACAAAAAAAAAACATTATAAAAAATAATAATACAGTATATATATTAAAAAAATAAACAAAATGAAGCTGGGATAAAAAGTACATCGAGTTTAATAATCGTCTCACACATTTAAAAAATATATAGATTCTGCTACATCGAATGGAATGTTTTTGGTTATAAATTAGTCGTGCTTGTTGTTGTTGTTTCGATTTAAATTAATAATTAAGTAAATTTCTCTCTCTCTCGCTGCCTTCTGCATTTGATGCTCCGTCTCTGCCACCGCCTCTCACTCTAATCTAAGGCAACAAGCCAGAATAATAACAAGACGTAAATCTTACAAATACACACACAAAAATATATAAATATATATCTGGGGGGAAAATTGGGGACGACTGACTGGAACTGCATTCAAAAAACGTGCAAATGGATAATTGTGTGGAATGTTTATCAGGGGACACAAAGTTGGAAACTCTGCACAAATAATAATCGGATCGTTTAACACCCCCCTGCACACTGCAAAAGCCAGACGAAGTGCAGCCTTCCCGGGATATGAATAACAAGGATATTGTCCATACAGAGATACTCCTCACAAATAGCAACCCAGTGTCCTGGCTGGTATAACTTTAAATAATTGACTCGACCATGTTTTCTGGCCATTCTTTCGGCTTGCCTTTGCGTGAGTCCTTCCGATCTAGTGACCACAAAATGATGGTTATGATGATGGCTAGCTAATCCTACAAGTGCAGCACTCCATCCTTGACATCGCTGGCCATTATCGTGGACGCATTGGAGGCTGCCTGCTGGTGATGCGACGAGGGTGATGAGGATAATGGTTGCGACGATGCCACCTGATTGTGATTGTGATTGCCAGCGGCGGCTGTGGATGTGGGACTCTCGTCGAGTGTCACCCCCGTGAGATCAACGATATCGTCCTGATCGTCATGCTCAATCTCATCGGAGGTGTTCGTATTGTTGGTGTGATGCGATCCGCTGGACAGCTGGCTGTTCCGCGAAAAGGAGCCGCGATGCGTCGAGGTCAGCGTGCGCTGATTTGCCGGCTTTACGGTAATGATTAGATTGGAGCTATTGGCCACCATCATGTCGGTGACCTGGTCGAGCGTCTTCCCAGCCACCTCGATGCCATTCACCTCGATTACCTCATCGTTGACGGCCAGCAAGCCGGTGCTCTCGGCCAGGCCGCCCGGCACCAAGCGGGATATAAAGATGCCCGGCTGCTTCTCCAATCCGCTGGCCGTTACCCGTACGGATGTACCATCCCTGATGTAGAATCCCAGCGGCTTGTCGCTGCCATGCTTGAGCAAACGCACCCTCCGATGCGTTTCTGGGACTATGTCCACATCAATAATGGCCGACACCTGACGAAAGTCGTGCGGTATCGATATCGACGGCGCCTTGGTCTTTACGGGCGTGTGTCCCATCAGAATGCTGCCGATTAGATTCCGCGGCTTCATCGTTCCGAAGCCAGAGTACTCGTTCAGGTCATCTGTGTGGGTAGAGACAAAATAAGTGAACCTGGTCAAAGGGGAAGTTCCTGCACCCACCTTTCCGCTGCACTATGACCCTTAGCAGGGGACGTGCCGTCTTCAGAGCCCGGAGAAAGTTATCGTCGTTGTTGATTGGCAGCAGATCATTGTCCCGCGGATCGATGTACAGAATGAGAAACTGTATGTTGGCCAGCTTGTGGAGCTGTTCGATGAGAGCCGCAAACTTGTCGAAGCTCTGCTCCGTCTCATTCCGCTTGAAACTCCAGCGCCTGAACTCCGCATCGAACTAGGGGAAGATGGGTTCACATTATTTGGACTCTCTTCATCAGTATAATAATGTAATAACTAGACGACTCTCTGATCCTTTCCAAATACTTTATTCACATTCACATTACTTTATTACATTCTCGGTAATTGGGGTGGGTTTTCTATCTCCCCTCCCCTTGCAATCATCAATCAAACTCCACAGGTAGTCGCCGATTATTATGAATTGCTTTTGAGCTCTGCCCAGGTTGATATATCCAGTTTCACACATCCCAGAAGCAACTGATGCCTGGCTCAGTTAGGAAATCCAATTTCTATGCGCATGAATCAGCAGCTCAGGCGGCGTCGGAGAAAGAAATAGGGGCGTGGATGGCGGTGGGGCGGCGCGTGGGATTCTCTGGCGGAGTAGGACACGGACGCGGAGCCAGGACTCACCTTCGATTTCACCTCGATCAGAATCGTCTCCCCAGCGGCCGCCGTGGCAGAGGTTGTGTTTATCTTGTTCTTTGACATTTTTCCTTGCACTGTTCCACGCAATTTTCACACAACACCCAAGTTGCCAGTTCAGTTTCTCTGGTGTGAAAAACCGAGCTGATCTTTTAGGATCGGACGATGGAACCGGGCCCGTGGCGAACCGAAACGAACCGATGGGCGGGGGCACCGAAATTAAAAGGCTGCGAGGCCAATAAATAAGAGTTAGAAATCTAAATTAAAAACTAATTAAATAAAAGAAATGGATGGAGGTGGATGGTATTAAATCTCGTTCGGGCGAGTGTTGGTATTATTTATCGGCACGGTATATATATACTTTTATCGATATGGCAAACTGCAGTGCTAGTGCTCAATAATACCAAACTATTTTTGTTGATTTTTTATAGCTGAACAATTAATGCGAGGCTAATTATTAATTAAATAAAATGGATTTAATTAACTTAACGCTGTATAAAGCTCAAAACAGGCCCACCGAGGCTGCTGGCTGTCTATCGATATATCGATAGTGTCTGAGCAGCCCTGAACGGCGCATTAGTGTAGAGACACTTTGTTTGCTTCGGCTATGTGGGCCCTGCCATACGCTTCAATTGAAAAAACTTCTTATATTAAGCTGTAACTGTCAACTTTACAAATAATTAATTACTGTATACCTTCCACTATATTATTTACTAATTTTTAAAGTTTTATTTTCCTCTTAAATAAAGTTCAAAAGGGTTTAATAATCCTTCCAAGCAAACGATCAGAGCTATTCGCACACTCCCCACAAGTAGGGCATCGGTCAAGACGAGGGTTTCTGTAAATGGAAACTGTTTTTGTGTGTTGTTGTTGAGCGTGAAGTGCAAATGAATTGGGAATTTGTTTAAAAAACCCTCACAACAACAACGGCAACGGCGAGCGATTCGATTTCAAAACAATACCAAATATAAAAGCTAATTGCCAGTTGGTTGGAATCAAAACACGGGAAATTCGAGGGTCGCTCGACGAGTCACCAACGCGGAGCGTGGGAAAACAGCAGAGGAAAACACAAACATCGGAAGGTGGAATAGGAAAAGCCAGTGACCACTTTTCTGCATCAGCGCGCGACGCAGCTGGAAGAAAGAAGAGGCAGGCGTCCTCTCCAGCGTTCGAAACGCGGGCGGTGAAATTGCGACGTTCGACGCACTCGGTAGCTCAGCTGCAGGAATAAGCTGACGCGAAACCTTGAGACACACACACACATACACGCACGCACTGACGCACACACACGGGCGCAAGAGCAGCAGCAGCAGCAGCAGCAGGAAGTGGAATTGGAACTGAAACTGCAGGCACCATGAGTTCGGTAAAGTAAACAAAATATTAACCAAGGGCGGCAAAAGCTGATTCAGCAATTATACTTAATGTCAGTCAGCTATGCGATGAGCTAGCGATTTCTTAATTAACCCAATGAGGTCCGTAAAGAAAACCGTAAAGAGATCAAGCTGAAAAGAACAGTTTCCCCGGCTCTAGGCTTTTATTTCAGCCTTTGCAGTGGGTTGCCAATTCTTATTAAAAACTTTTTAAAACTTGATTACGTTTATGGACCATTAAGGCAAACATCTACTAAATTTTATAAAAAGGAAAACAATTTTAGGTTATGGGCTGCAACTTCTAGGACCTTTTTTTTCGAGCTCCATTTTCCATTTTCTCCAAAAATAAATTAAACTAAAAGTAAATATAGAAAAATATTTATGTTTACTCTTTATTTTTTATTATAACAAGGAAACTCTTTTAAAGAAATTAAACTTATCCCTTTTATTGACCATATTTACAGCAATACTCGAATGTGGAAAACCTGTCTCCGCAGACGATACGCCAGGTGATGCGGGAGCTGCAGGAGATGGAGACCACGCCGCCAGAGGGCATCAAGGTGCTGATCAACGAGAGTGATGTGACGGATGTCCAGGCTCTGATCGACGGACCCGCCGGCACTCCATACGCCGCCGGCGTCTTCAGGGTCAAGCTGACGTTGAACAAAGATTTCCCGCAGACGCCGCCAAAGGCGTACTTTCTCACCAAGATCTTTCATCCGAATGTGGCCGCCAATGGCGAGATTTGTGTGAACACACTGAAGAAGGACTGGAAGCCGGATCTGGGCATCAAGCACATACTGCTCACCATCAAATGCCTGCTGATTGTACCGAATCCGGAGTCGGCGCTAAATGAGGAGGCCGGCAAAATGCTGTTGGAGCGTTATGATGACTACTCGCAGCGGGCGCGCATGATGACGGAGATCCACGCCCAGGTAGGATCTGCAAATATCTTTAAAACATGTGTATTTTTAATTATTTTATTTAACTCTAGCCGGCCAAGTGCGGTGCGGGCGCTGCTGGCGATGCCAAAGACGATGATGGACCCTCGACGAAGAAGCATGCGGGCCTGGACAAAAAACTGCAGGACAAGAAGAAGGAGAAGCTGCTCAAGGAGAAGAAGCGCATGCTGAAGAGATTATGAGAGGCATAAGGCGGCGTTCCATGGACTAGCTAATCAACCAGGAGCAGAAGCAGGAGAGGCAGCAACAGAAGCAGTAGCAGTAGTAGAAGCGAACGGAAACCAAGGGGGTGGAGAAAGATTAAGATAAACGATAGACAAAAGATGAATGGCGTGGAATGGCGGCAGGATCGGGGCTATGCTGGAGCAGGCGCGCTATGAAATTTTACACTGATCTGAACAAAAGAAAGAAGGAGGGGAAATTAGGAAACAAAACACGAGAGCAAGACACCGATGATATGTAAAAGCTAAGGCGGTATTCCGGGAGAGATCGGTTGAGGAGATCGGCAAGGAAGAACCACTCCAAAGAAAAGTGCATCCAGTTACCATATACATATATACGATTATTTAAACCACACACTTTGGCGACAGAATAGCACCTGTTGGCCGAGGAACTAGCATGTAGAAACAGGAAACAATACAAACCAGAAGCAACCAAGAGAAATGGGAAACGCAAACCATCTTCTAAGTAATTTATGTAGTTCTCTTTTCTTCTAACACACACACACAAGCTATATCCTAGCATAATTTATGTAATTAGATTATAGAAAACAAGGAGAACATTATCGCCTCATACATGCCACCACCACCTCTCCAATTCTCTCTAAAAAGCATCACCAACTTACCTTAATTATCGTTTAGCTCACGGGGATGCATGATCCCCTTTTATAATTCTGTGTCCTTCATTTTAAAGTTGTACCCATTTAGTTTTAAAAGTGAATCCTTGATCTGTCCTGCATAGGTTTAAGCCACAAACAACCACCAAGCACACACACACACATCCAACACACAATCACAAAAATACATCAAATTATGAATGAAAACGAAAAACGAAAAACAAAAAAACTAAAAGAGATCGCTGGCACATTCTGTAGGGATTTAGGCTAAGTACTTATAGCTGTAAAAACACTCGATGCGGAATGAAACGAAGCGGAGGGGAACGAAACGGAATGGCACGGTGATAAGTGCTTTGAAAATATCCTTATCCTTTCGTCCGCCATCTCCTTTGCACTGATAAGGACGCCTGCTGCTCTCTATCCCTTTCTTCATCTCTCTGTCTCTCATTCTCTTTTTCTCTTCTTTAGTTCGAACATTCTTTAACACACACACACACACACACACACAAGTCGAGGGCGGAGAGTAAAAAGCAATAAAAAAGAATAAAATTCCAGAAAATTAAAAAAGATAATTTACTTGGATATCGAATGGGTATTTTAAGCTTTTAATTTTTAAAAAATTGAAAATTTAAATTATTTATAGGGTAAAAAGTGTGTGCTGGGGTAAGTTCTGAAATTAGGTACAGTAATTTCTTTAATGTTATTTGAAAAGGTTTATTTTATTTTATTAATTCAATTTATTTTTTTTATTAATATAATGATTTATGTACATATGCGAGTACAGGCTATTATCAAAACAGTTCATTTGTCCACGGAATGGATTCTCTTATCAGCAAGCTATAGAAAAATTCCGATAATGAAAATAGCTAAACGGGGAATCCCATTATTTACAGCTTCAATGAGGAGCAACTGATTGATCAGCTTCAGCGATGCTCGTACTACATTTAATTTAATTTTATTTTTATTTTATTACTATACTAATATTTATTTAATAATATTTATTTATTATTCTTAATACAAGGTCGCTTATATTTATTGCACCTGTCAAGACGGTTTCATTAAGAATGGTACATACTTACTGTAACAATTTTTATTATTATTACTTAAATATATTTTCATTTAATTTGAATTCATCAACTATTTAT
>JAEIIJ010005161.1:0-49609 GCA_018904815.1 Drosophila ogumai
TTTGGATTGTTTTAGAATAACCTAAAGCATTTTGACAAGACAAGCTTTCTGAATTTTAATTAATACTAAGGAATGCATTTTTAATTTAATTCGTCGGATAAATTATTACATAAAAATATTACTCTAAAAAATGATAATATTTAAGTTTTTCTCAAAGGCATAAGATGCCTGATTGTTACATTTATACATTTTTTATTTTGATTTACCATTAAAATTCGAATTAATAAATACAATTCTGAGAAACCATTATTTTAAATGTACAACATTTTAAAACATTGAATAAGCATTATTGATAATATATATTTTTTATGGATTTTTTAATTTAAGCAGCGGCGGGCTTAGACAAAAAAAAAAATGTAGCTTGTTTCGCAGTGATTGGCAGTTGTCGCCAAGCCAGGGATTTACAGGCGTTCCACAGGATATTTGCAAATTCAATTCACTTTCATGCCCAATATTTATCAGCCGTCGTTAGCTAGAACACTTGCTTACTCCCCAATTTTTGGGTTTCCCTGATTAGCCAGCTGCCGGGAAAGTTCTTTCCGCATTGCAAATAAATCTCGGCTTTGCCATTGCACCAGACAATTTGATTTGCCTGACGAGCGGCACGCCCACAAAAACAAGGGCTCCAGTCGTCGTCGAGGGGAAATTGCCAACTTCCGGCGAAAGTGTCGCTGTTGCCTGGAACTTAATGTGTTTTCAATAAATTTTAGATGCGCCAAAACGCACATAAGCGCAAAAAAGAAGTCAAACGTCAAACTTTTGCCACGCAATTCAAATTTTTCACGCACACAAAGTAACGGAAACCGGAAATGAGTATGGCGCCCCAACGCCGAAGGAGTACCGTGGTAGAAAGTACCACAGCAGTGATGCCTGAATGTTAGGGAAAAATGTCCTTTAAGTTAGATATCTCGAGGGTGACTTATGGTGAAAATAAATATTTAATAAAGGTTTTAAAAAATTTTAAATTTTAAAAGGCATTTAAAGTACTTGTATTTTTTTAGCTTATAATTCATTTTGTAATAATTCTTTTAAACCAATATTAAGGCTTTTGAGTTCTGAAATTTTTCGACAACACTAATTGAAATGTCTCTAACGAAAGAGACGATGCGTGGAACACGCCCAAAAGCATAACAACAATTGTGGATAATTAATAAAGTTGCTCCTACTCGACCTCCGATTGGATACCAATTACAATTGATATGTAATTATAATTACCAACATCAATCACACTCCAGGCGAGGCTGTAAAGTGAAATGCGGTAGGCGGCAAGGGAGAGCCTTAAAGTGGTTTAGCCGGCTTTTCAGAACAATTCGTTGAAGTTCTTAGGCTGTTGCCGCTTTCAGCTGACCTAAAAATTCGTATCTTAAATTGCCAGCAAAAGAAGAGATTTATTAAGCTGAGTTGCGAATCCCAAAATAAAAATTCACTTGCACAATGCGTAAAATAAAATGATTTACTGCGGGCTTTTTGTGAAATAACAATGCATAATTTCACCAGCAGGTCGAGCATCTGATACAAATCGTAAATCTGTAAGAAATGTAAAAACATATTTTCCTTAATTCATTTATTCATTTATTTATGGATTACATGTAAAAAAACATACCAATATGTTTTCTGTATACAGAATCGAAACATATTTTTTAAGCCAAATATAGGAACAAGTTTCCATCAGAAATTGGTTGTTTAAGCCTGTTCTTTCTACCATTTTCGCTAACTGTACAGTAGTTAAAAGTCTCATTACATAATTCAATAGGTATTACTTCAAGTGAATTAAGGTACTCCCACCGGTTGATCATGTTTTTGTTGCTGCTTTCTCCGTTATCCGCACTTATTTACCTTGCGACACCTCCTTAGTTGGAGCTCTTTTCGAACCGCAACCAGTTCGAACAAGCTGCAGTTGGCAGGTACCCAGCAAGCAAAGTTAGGAGGGCTCTAAAATATGTGTCCGAAAAGTGCCGATTTTAATAGCGTTTATAAAATAATAAATTATAAATAATAATTAAATATATTAGTAAGAAATATTAAAAATAATGGCAATTGTCAAAACAATTGGAACAAATTATACACAGAAATGGTGTTAATAGGTTGAATATACTATTTTTGTGGGTTGGATTACAGTAAACTACCGTCAATATATTTTGTTGTTCGTTTTTTGACTGTACGAAACTGTTGAAAACTGTTGTTACAGCCAATTACAGTAACCCTTATGTTCCAAATGACGTATGTATTTTGTTGTTGGCTTTGGAGACTGTAACTTACTGTTAGCTGCAGTCAGGATACTGTTCGTTTTACGTAGCTCAGAGAGAGAGAGAGATATTGGTTGCATTTACTGCAGGAATTTTTTCTGTATACATGTTAAGGATTTGCTACGACGTACTTGATCCTTTCAGAGATCAAAATAGCATATTTCAAATAAAATAAATATCTTTTAAGGATATAGGTTGTAAATTTAATATATTTCCATATTCCAATATGCTATTTATAGCCTGAAATAAGCTAAACCAAAACCGGCAACACTGATGGCACCGAACATGTATGGCACGAGTTGGATATAATGTCGAACGGGAAACACAAAACGGCAGTCAGTGTAATTTCAAACGTTCACCCGCGAAGTTCTGCCGGAAGTCGTCTGCCGGAAGTCGAAAAACCGCCGCAAAACGGGAGTTTCGAACTTGCACGAAAACGGTTCGAACCAAAAACCAAAACCAAAACACAGTGACGCCAAAAGCTTTGTTTGTGTTGTGCAGTGTGGGTCGGAGATATAGATTCAGATATAGCGGTATCCCAACCTCCGGGCCTGCTCTTGTTGGAGAAAAGAAAGCACAGGAGGGAATGTTTTAACAACTGCCGCGTTTGTGAGTGTGTGTGTGCTTGCCAAGTGCAAGGAGCTGTAATTTATATATTTCTTACCGTATTTTGTGGAAATTAAATTATGTTAAGTGCTCAAATCAGTACGAAGAAGGTGCAGTGAAAAGCGAACGCGGAAAGCGCCTGCAGCAACAACAGCGGGAAGGAATTGAAAGCCAAAGGAGGTGCCAGCCAAATATACGCCACAAGGAGAAGTACGTAAGAGGTGAACCAAACAATTTGTTTGATTATAATAAGCGGGGTGCATACATGCTCATTTAAGCTACACCGCATGTGCGACTGCTGGGCTTTGTATGCAAAAGGTTGACAACAACAACAACAACAACAACAACAAAAACTAAACAAAATCAACAACAAATTAGGGTGGCTGGGCCAGATGACAAAAGAAAACAAAAAAGAAAACAGAGAGCAAAATACGGTTTTTTGGGTCGTTCCCAAAAACAACCCATATACAAAGTAGGAAAACAGAACCCACAATGCGAAACGAAAACGAAATCAAATCAAAAGCAGCAACCAGCAGAAAGGAACAAAACCAGCAGGCAAAAAACCTCTGCTAGCTTTTAGGCGAATGCCCTCGCAAAGCGCATAAAAAAATAGATTAACGGGAGGCAACGCTAAAAAAAAGAAAACATTCAAATTCTTAAGTCGTCGTGGCCTAAGCCTCTGCACCGAAAGAGAAAAAAGGAATAACAGCCGCATAAAAACCCAAAACATGTAGGGATGCTAAGGTCACAGCCTCACGATTCGGCGATACCCGGTATCCTTGGTGCTTTGATTTCATTTCGTTTTATGCGAATCGCATTAAGTACCCCAAGAGTGTTCTTATTCAATTAAAAACGACGAGAAACATGTTATACACTTGGCTAAGAACTCAAAAAAGCTAAAGCTGCAAATGCTAATTAATTTTTTTAAAAAGTACTCACTTTTGGTTTTATATATTTAATGATTTTATAAACACAGGAATTGTTTAAAATTATCTTTTTCATGTAATTCTTCTGAATGAACTTTTTTGGAGTGTCAGTTAAACAATTGTATTCTTAAAGTAATTAAATGAAAAGTAAATTAATGAAAAGTATCATTTCATTTAAATAATAAATATTTTAAAAATAATGATCCTTAATTCCTTGCCTTTAAGATATTATTCGAGGTTAATATACCCCAGAAAGCCAGGTAAATCGACACCAAGTTGGCATCCAACCAGCTGGCAATGTTAACCAGCCGCCAAGATTTGTGTTCCACTTTACGAGCCTGCCCCTGCAAATGAAGTTGCAGTGGACATCTAATGAACCCGCGTCTCGGATGAATCTGAATGAAAGGCGAGAGAGGGACCCCTTGAGTTACCGACACACCTGAAATATTCAAGATACTTTATGGCTATGCCGCAGCTGGGCCAGAAGCATGCCAGACATGCCGCAGGCCGTCCTTCCCCCTCGTCCTGGTCCCTTCCGCCCATCTAGGTGTAAATTCTGTAGCAGAAAACATACATTTATGGGACGGGATATAAGGTTGCGCTTTTTGCCGTCAGCTTCATCGCCATCCATGGCCATCCTCCCTCGACCCTTTTCATTGGTGGATTCCCCCTGGGGCCTTTCAGTTTCCTCCGGGGGCTTCTTGCTTCAGTTTTATGAACTTCAGCTGAGCAATTATTAAATATGCAAGCTTTTGCCAGCTTTAAGATAAGCCCAGCGCCAGTTGGGTGGCTAAAAAGTGCGTTTGCCTCCATTTCGGGGAGCCGCTTTGATGTTTTTTTTTTTGGGGATTTTTCGGGGCGGCGAGGTGAAGTGCAAAAAATGCGGGAGACAGGCAAACAAACATTAATTGTAACTGTAAATGGTGTGAAATGAGCGAGTGAATGACTGACTGAATGAATGGCGGAATGAATGGATGCTTAGCAGCGGCTTGAGCGCCTGAATGACTGAATGGATGACACTCGAGTGGAGCTGCCAGTGGCAGCAGCACTGAAAATTGCGTTAAGTGGATGTCATCTCTGGCCAGCGACAATTTTGATGAACTCAACAAAAACACTTGACAGCGGTGGAGATTGCGAGGGTTTTGGAGATTGGGGCTAGAGATTGGGGGCCGGGGGCTGGGGGTGGAGCAGCGCGACGGCCATGCAGTAAACGAAATTATGACGCTAAATTGAACACAAAACGTCCAGAGAGTCAAAGAATAGTCCAGGAAAATATAGTTGAGGGCGCAACGGGTTGGGATTGGCACTGGAAACTGGGAACTGGGAACTGGGAACTGGGAATGGGCATGGGGGTTTCGCTTTCAAAAGCATCACCACCAGCAGCATCCCCTTCCCCCGCGGCCCGTCACATTTAACGCGCGAATGAACAGCAATCAGCCGACTGGGGGGGATTCTCGAAAAAAGGGACTGTGGGCATGGCTCTGGACTCGGACTGGGATCGGGACTGGAACTGGGACTGGGAATCGCGGGACTACAACTGGTTGCTCCGCACCGAGGCTGGAGAGGGTCCAATAAAAGTCACGATAGACATGGCCATACGGAAGCGCTATTTTTGGGGCTGCCTTCACACGGGAATGGTCCACGTCCGCCCTGCGAGCGGAAGGTGAGAATTAAGAAATTAGCGTCCACCCAGTACCCATTACCCGGTACCAGTACCATTGCCAGTACCATTACCAGAGCCCATACCCGTGCCCATCAAGCCGCGAGTTGGAGCTGCCAGATGGGAGCCGTTGGAGCTGCTCGTAAATTGCCAACCGCCGCCGCCGCCGCTCACTTTAACTTAATTATATAATTTGTGAGACAGCAGTACTGGAAAGGGAGACAAACCGACCAACGAAAATGAAGGAAATATAAAAAAAAAGTGTTTTATTCGAAAGACTTGTGGAAAAATACTCTTTGAAATATATTTTATGCTTAAGAAGAAAATTACATTTTTCAGATTTTTTTCTAAAATCAATATCTTTCAAATTTTTTTTTAAGGGATCTATAATTTAGGTTGTGTAAAATTTCTGGAAACTATTATTCTATTTTTTCCATTACAATTAATTTAATATTTTAATGTTTTTTCTTAGCAGCTTAAAGCAATAATAATCATAAACATTGTTTTCTTGGAATTTCGTTTTCAAAATTCTAGAAGTTGTGATAATTATTTATTATTATTTATTAGGCATTGCACATTTTTTTGCAGAGGTTTCTTGAAATATATATTAATTCTAAAAACCGGTTTCAAAAGTAGTTCAGGGTTACAACTCAATACGAATTCAGTTTAAATTATTATTCAGGTTTTTAACATTTCCAACTACATTTGCCAAGTAAATCCAGTTTTGAACAAAAACACCAAAGTAATAAATGTACAAACCTTTTTCTGAGAATGCATATTCTGAAATCTAAGAAAACTGAACAACTAAGATACTCTCCACATATACAGGGTATTGAAAGAAGCGGGCTTGGTTGCTTTCTGCGGTGCACTGCAAATTAAATGAGCTGAATGCATTTAAGCCCAAATCAGCGCAAGCCGTCGGCTTAGTGACGAGGACAAACCGTGTCTTAAGTGACTCAGCAGGCATCCGGGATCCTGCAGGACGAGCAAGCAACGGGCGTGGCTGGAAAAAAGTAAATAATCCTTTAACCACAAAGCAATTATGCAGCACAGCGGCAAAGGAGACACAGACGAGCGACGCGGGCCACAGAACGGCAGCAACAGCGACGGCAACGGCAACGGCGACATCTTGTCAGCCAGTGAAAAATTACCAACCGATGACGGGGGAACGCAGATGCAGGCAGCGAGAGGGGATTGGGAGGGGAAAAGGGCCAGTAAAAGCCCACAGGTTGCTGGCAGCAAATTACTTAAATGCCAAGCCGAAAAGTCTGGCAAAAGCAGAAGCTTATGTGAAAATTTAAATTGGCGGGGGGTTGACGAGGGCGACGGGGTCGCGAAACTCACACTGCGGTCGAGCTGCAACACAGTGACACATACGAGGGTGGGCAGAGAAATAAGAAAACATTGTATGAAATGCCATAGCTTTTAATTTCGAGTCAGACACTGTTGCAGATTTCTTAATTAATTTATGGCGTGCCTACACTTGACAAATGTGCATGGAATGGGTTTTAAAACAATTGATTTACCTTTGATATAAATTCAAGAAAGTATCGAGGCTTATTTAGATTCCCTTAATTCAGGGTTGCATAACTCACCCCAAGTGTTATGGAAATAATCCTGTCTGCCTGCTCATCCTTTATCCCCTATAGCGGTCAGCTAATTCTGGGATTAATTATCATTTTTGAGCCCAAGAGGGTGTTGTATTTGAGCTGAGAATATCTATGCTTTCATGAGTTATGACAGGATTAGGATTTAAAGGATTTGCTTGATGCTTCTGGAATATTCCTTGGCCGTTTTTGAACTACTATGTTTCCTAATATATTAAACAGTATGTTCAATTTCGCTTTTTCTTTTCCACAGTGCACATGTGAAGCCAACTAGATTCATTAACTCTACATCCAGCTTATCACTACTCACTTACCCCCAGTTAGCCAGTGTCTTTGTCATTTCCCACGATGCTGGGCCATTTCAAGCTCAGGTTGCACTGCCATTGGCCAGCCGGACGGCAACTTGTGCGCTTTCGTTGCAGAGGCTAAGCGCTTTCCTATGCCTTCAGAGCCAGTAACAGTGCCAGAGCCAGATCAGAGCGCAATTGATGGCCAACTGCTCAGAGCCTTTAACCCGCCTTAGCCGCAACATGACAATTCAGGAAGAGGAGACGAGGCGAAAGAAGCAGTAAAGGGAGGAGGAGGACCTATGGCCAGATACAGAATAGGACCCCGCCGGACCCTGTCGAATGTGTCCAGCTGTGTCTGTTTACATGGCAAGAGCTCTTTAGCAGCCCGTCTGGGCACTGGTCGTTTTATGTTCTTCTGGTCTCTGGTCTGGTCTCGACTGCGCTTCAATTTGCGCCTCAGACTGGTGTTCCGGAGGAATGGGTCTTGCATGGGGATGGTGGTGAGGTTTCCCTGCGGGCTCGGTCAGCCGGCCAGACCATTGGACGACCTTTCGACGGGGTCGCGGATTTACATTTGTTGCTGGCCCCGGCGCCAACTCATTCATAAAAACGCACGCAAAGTCAAGCGCTGCAAGTCCCAAGGTTGGCCCTCTGCCTGTGGTTTTTCCACCCCTCACCATCTCCACATTTTTCCCAAACTCCCGCCCGCCCTGCACTCGCTCGCCCTGTGCCCGGGCTTTTGTGCAGTTAAGTGCTTAGTTGCGTGTAACTTTACACTGTTTAACAAACTCACTCGCTCACCACACAGTGAGTCAACGGAGTTTATGAAAAAACGAATGCTGAAGGGGTGTAGAGGGGTAAGGAATAGGCAGAGTTAGGGTGTTGAAAGTGCAGAGGGACCTCTAGTTTGCACTAGGGAACTTTCCCCTCTAAAGTAGGTGTGACTTTTTCGTATATGTATGTTAGATGCAAATATAAAGAAACTACACTATTACAAAAAATAGTAGCAATGAAAAACAATTAAATAAAATTATACAATTGTTTTCAGGGCTTTACAATCTGCCATTCTTAGAATCTTTTTTTAAAATACGTAAGAAATGTATTATTTAGAATTTTGTCACATTTTTTGTTCAGTGCCTAGCAGGACATTTATTAAAGTTAGTTAAGCCAACAGCTGAGGGTGTGAGTGCGGGTGGGCCCAGAGTTAATTACGATTCCTCTTTACTTTGTTAATCACCTGGATGCCTCGACTGAAATCAAATAAACTTAATGGTGGCCATAAAAGGGAAAAATACATAGGCAGCTGAATGTGTAGAAGCCGGTGCAGGTGATGCTGGAGAGTAAAAAACACTCAAGTTGGTTCCGCACAGAAAAAAAGAGGTAAGAGGAAGTTGGGTAGCCAAGTAAACAAAAGCAAACATTGCGTGCCAAAATTCCGGAAATTTTTAAGAGTCACAGCATGTGTAAGCTGAATTTTTACAAGCAGACACACACCCACACCTCCTGCACCCCCTTTTGATCCTTCCCCAAACTCGAAACCCTCTGCGCCATGTTTCCTGTCTAAGTGCTAAATTGAAATTCCAAAATTAAGTAATTTCTCCCAAGGGCAACTCCTGCTGGAAATCTTTACCAAATACTCACAGAGTGGGCGTGGCCGGCAACGCCCCCATAAAAATAGCAACGACTACAACAACTTTAGGAAAATAAACAATAAAAACAGCAACAACAAGGCATGCCAATGAGTTGCACTAATAGTTTGTGTGTGAAGGAAGCTGCCTTCGGAGGGCACATAAAAGAAAATCCGAAAACTGTGAGAGAACCAACAACGGCAACCGCATCAACATGAGAACAAGCTGTAAAAATTATAGGGAAATAACAAACGACACACACATAAGTATTCTGTTACGGACATTAAAGCTAACGCCCAGATTGGTTGTAGCTAGTGACTCGCATCATTTAATCTTAAACTAGACAGCCGACATAAAAGTGCCTGGCAGTTGAGAGGCATGAGGAATAGAGTGAAATTTGCAACTGACATAAAGAAACAAATAAAAAGAGCAAAGTTCCTCCACACATAATCTAGGCGAGGTGGCAGGCAGTAGGAGTAGGAATTTAATTACTTTAATATATTTGTCATATTTAAGGGCTCTTATCAACCTCAACTTATTCGTTTGCAAATCCCCTTTTATTTACAATGCAATTCAAAGAGCCAGCCCAACCCCATTTAATTTCACTCCTCTGAATGCAAGTCCTTATTTGGGTTAAGCCAGTGCATCCTTAATCAAAATCGAAATGGCTCTGCAACACTTTCTATGTCTGCTATGTCTTTCAAAATCGAAAGTTTCCCAATTCATTCCGCCTCGCCATTCTACCCACTTTTATTCCGAACATTGTCGCCTTCCTTCGTCCTGTTTCAGTTAACTTCAAGGAGCAGCTACTTCAGCTTCCTCTATATTTTTCAATTTAAATGATGGAGCAGCCAAAGGGAAAAAAACGAAAAGAAGCCAAGACGATAGAAGGAAATGACGCTTCACACTCGGGGGCGGGGGTTCCGGGTTCTGCCTGCCAAAAAATAGAAAAAAAAACATGAATTGAGGCAGAAAAGGAAGAAAGGCAAAGGGGGAAACTTAAACACTTCTTGCATTTTTCTTATGGCACGACAACTATTTATTGCCTCGCCCAAGCCCCAGACGAAGCTGTCGAGGATGCCATGTTGTTGCTGTTGTTGCTGATGTTTACTTTTGTAGTGGCAACAACAAACTTGTTTGATATAGCCGACGGCAGGAGCTTCCTACACCCAAGAAAAAAGGTAGAACTAATTCTTAGGCAAAGAGTGGGGTAATGGGAAATTAGTATTAGTTAAGGATTAGCCAAAGTTAAGGGAATTCTATAGAAGTTCTTCATTGAAAAAAGGCGCTGGGAATACTGCAGTTAAAATAGAATCTTTGCTCAAACGCTTTTCCCCGGCTTACGCTTAAAATTCTCAAGTCATTCCTTTTTTATTCTATTAAATCAATTGTATACGGTAGGAAAAATGTTGTTTAAATATGCAAATTTTTCGCATACCAACATTTTCCTGAGTGCACCATAGTACAAACCATTTCGGATGTGGACTACGATGATGATGACGTTGGGGGTGGCCAATGATGGTGTCGGACGATGGTGATGATGAAAAATGCACATGTGTTACTAACGGCCCGATTATTTTTATTGTTTATTTACTTTGATTTGGCTCTTTTGCTCTTTGTGAGCTGTTTGCCATCATGTTCATGTTTTTATTTGCCACGACCGGACCCGTGGCCATGTTCTTATACGGGTTATTCGGGTTTTGGGTATCGGGTTTTGGGTTTTTTGCTTCTGGGTCTTGGGTTTGGTTTGCGCATTTGTGCGTAACGAATAAATTTAGCAAAATAAATAAGGACAATAATCCCTTTGAATGCATTGCAATTGAGCTTTTTACAGCCATTGACTATGGCCCCCACCCACCCACGTACGTGTGGCACTTAACTCAACATTGTTGGCCTGGCTTAGAAAGCTTTTGCCTCTTGGCCAGGATTCCATTCCGTTTTTGAGGGTGAAAAGACCAAGGTCCAGCTGCCAGCCGGCAGATGCCATTCAATTTCTGGATTGATTTGCATTTCAATTCAAAATCAAATTTTTCAATTGCCCGCACACACTCTGCATCAATATGTGTGCTAAGTGGCTGCCCATGCATACACACACACACTCGCACCCGCCTAATTCAATTTGCCGTAGCAAGTGTTGAAAAAATTCATAGCATACTTTATAGCGCTGCTTGACCGAGTCGAGTCATCGCACTCATGCCACTCACACTCACACTCGCACTCGTACTCGCACTCGCACTCCTTCAATAATTGACAAAAGCTGCGCTCCATGTTCTTCGAAATTTGAAATCAATTTATTTTATATTGAGTTAGCTGGTCCCCATCCACGAAATAGCATTAACCTTTGCCAGCAGCTACATTGTGTAAAATCGAAATCGATACGACAGTGATGCTGAGCGATGGAGGGGCAATCGCCGGGCCTTTCGGCAGCCAGCCAATTGCAGTGTCAGCGCAAAAGTCAGCCACCGAGTACCAGCTCCCCCCGTGCCACAAAACTCACATGCTCTTATTTGTTAAATTAAAAGCTTCGCCAATGCACAGTGGTTATTGGTATAGTTTTAGGATTCATTGTTTTCAAACTACAAACATTGGTTTTTAGGTATTTAATAATAGGAAAGCGCGTGAAATTAATGTAAAAAAAATATGCTTTATTATTATAATTTAAAAATTTTCTTAGAGAAGATTTTGTAAAGAATTTTGTACGTTTTTAAAGCATAACCTTATCGCTTTCGTTTTTCTTTAACATATTTGATATTTAAACACAATGTCCCTCTTATGTTTTAGTGCTAATTGTTATTAAAATTTAATTTGAACCAGTGTGCACTGCAGTTGTTATTGCTGTCCGGACGGCGGAATCATCATCCGGCGGCTGCTCATCATCATCGTCATCCTCATCGTCTTCTTCATTGGCCATTATTGGCTCCGGAGCGCACAAGACTTTCAATTAGTTTTATTAGGGTGTTCCAAACATTCCATTGACTCGAAATCAAGGGGTGAGACTGCGGGGTTGGGGCATGGGGGTTCAGCTGTGGGTTCATTGTTGTTTTCGGCCCGATGCTTCTGTTTGATATTGGCCTTTTGACTTTTATGCTTTTTTTTTCGGGTTTGGCGCAATTTTTGTTTTGTGGTTGCGGCTCCTGCTTTTTGAGAAGGAAGTGATGGTGCTGGGGGGTGCGGGGGCATTTTCGGTTGTGCGATTGTTTTTGAGTTTTATTGTAGCTCCGCTTATTGTTGTTTTGGTTGTTAGGCGCATGGTTGCGCAATGCCAATGCACCGAAAATAAGTGAAATATTATTTATAATGCCCGGGTATGTGCGGAAGCATTCACGTTTCATTCGTGTTTAAGCAGCAATTATGGGCCACACAATGAGTCAACGAAAGCGAAATCTTTTGAACTGAAAGAAATTAAATTAAAGAAGTTAATTAAGCAAACTATATAGAATAGGTTTAACGAAAAGGAAAACTATAATTCAAATTTATTGTGATCAGTCTTTAAGTGACTGCAAACTAGTCGAAATAATTTCCATCTCTTAGCAAAAACATTTTAAAATTCATGTTACATTTCTGCTCGTAAAATCACTTATAAATAATTAAGTAATCTCTTTAATTATTCTTTAATAATAGTTTTCAACTTTTTCAAAAAGTTCTGCCAGCCCTGCCCGTATTGGTCAACTTTTTGATACTTTTAAAACTGTTGTTTTTTTCAGTCCAAGTTGTAAAAAGTTCCCAAGCTCATTTCATTTTTCTCTAAAGAGCATTTCAGCCCCGCTGTCTTCCCCTCTTCGTCCATCGTTTCCCAGTGCTATAATTTCCACTTTATGACTTTTGTATTGCCAAACGCCGCTGTCCCTGCCCCGAGATCTGGTCCCCTTCGTCTTCGGCTGGTGGCATGTGGGGCAGAGTTGAAGGCAACAAATGTTTTTGACACGACAAGTCTATGGGTCAAATGGGTGAACCCTCCTCGGTGAATGCTATTTTTTGTTTCTTGTTTTTTTGCATGATTTTTTATTTTATTTTATTTTATTTTTTGTCACTGGCTCCCCTCCTCCCTGCTACTTGAGCTAGAAAAAGTTTTGTGCGAAAAAGTTACGGTGGCCCGAGTCTTGCGAAGATCTTGGTTGCCTTGGCTGCGGGTTCAGCACGGCTGCTTGAACTTCCAAGCCAAGTTAGGACCGAGTCGGGCCTGGCTGATTATTGAAAATGTGGCGACACCGCCGACGGTCCAGTTCGCACATAATTCAGGGCGGAAATATATATTCGGTTGCTGGGAGAGGAAAGTTTTTGCCCCAACTTTATTTTTCACTTTTCTTCTCGTTGCAGTTGGAAAGTGAAGGCACAGCTAAATAAGTTGCAATGTAAAGAGCCCTTCGAAAGGACGAACAGGACTTGTCAACGAGCTGTAGAAGCTCCTGCCACTGCAACGATTGACAGGACAAAAACAAAGGACGCGAGGACTTCCCGCTCGAGTGGCACAAGTTTTCTCGGATTTTTCCCTCCTCCGAGGCCCCCCGGAAAACGTCAGCAACGGGGCGCAATGTGCTAGCCAAATACCAAAGTCGAAGAATAGAAAATCACTCGCCGAAAAAAACATTGGGATAGCACCAAAAAAGAAAAGGAAAAACGAAATAAAAACGAAAAAAAGAGCAAGGACTGCGGTGCAGCATATGTGTATTTCAGTGCGCTTTCTGTGATGCCACAAGGACACAAGGACACTTCAAGTGACAGCAACATTCGCGAGTTTTTCGTTCGCCAAGAGTCTTCCATCTAGGACGCAGCAGGAGCAGGAACAGCAGTATGCGCAAGCACAAAGCGCCGCCCAGCGGCAGTCCAAGGACAATGCCCCAGGACACGGCTTCACAATCGTCGGAGGAGGCAGGAGTCGGGGAGTCCCCCACTAACGGGGAAGCTCCTCTGCTGCTGGGCCACCACGCCCCCGCAGATGCCACCGCAACAGCAGCAGCAGCAGCAGCTAGTCGCCTGGCCCCGCCCCTCTGTCAGCCTCCCAATATCGGTGGCAGCAGCAGTTCCGCCGGCAAGGAGCGACCGCGTCCCTCCGTCCGGTTCGCCTCCCTGCTGCACGTCGCCAGCTACGTGCTCTGCCTGTGCGCCTTCAGCTTCGCCCTGTACGGCAACGTGCGGCAGACGCGGCTAGAGCAGCGGATGCAGCGCCTCCAGCAGCTGGACGCCCGCATCGTCGAGCTGGAGCTGCGTCTCGAGCAGCAGCAACTGCTCCACTGGCCCGCTGACCAGACCCAGATCCTGGCCAGCAGTTCCGGCGAGAGTGCCAGCAGCAATGGCAGCCAGCACCTGGCGCTGCACGTGCGCCGGGAGCTGCATCGCCTGCGTCGGGACGTATCGCACCTGCAGCTTACGCGACGGCAGCAGCGACGCCAGGCGGCGGAGGCGGCGGCAGCGGCCAGCGTTGAAGGTGGATCCGGTAATGGCCAGTGCCAGTGTCAAGCAGGTGAGTCCTTAAAACTATTACCTCTATTTGTTTGAATATTTAAAAATAATAGTAAATAGTATAAATTATAAATCTAGTTAGTTTCCACTTGGTTAGCCCTAGATCATCCGTCCTTTGAGATTCATTTGAGCGGATCAACCCCGGAATTTGGCTTTAATATGGCAGCCTGTCGCCACCGCTGACAAGCGTTTCCCTTGCCAACTTATTTGGATCTCCTGTCAATTTGACAGCCACATTGTTGGCCATGAACCGCCTACATTTGCGGTCAGCGCGCAATTGGTCAGAAAATGTCAGACGCAGCCACACAAACACATACACACAGTGGTGGTGTGTGTGTACACCCACCGCCTGCCCACATACGCGGGCAAGTCAACAAGTCGTCGTTGTGACCGTCTATGTAAGCTTATTGTGTCCGTGTGTGTGCGTGGCGTGTGGGCCACGAAATTTAATTATTTGCGTCCGGGCAAAATTTATGGCAGTTTAGAGATTTCATTAATTGGAAAAGTGTTTTCCCAACCGCCCCACACATAAGCGACGAAAAGCAGGAGCAGTAGGGAGTTGTTGTGGGGGAGTCTGGGTTTATTGGGAAAAAGGTGGCGGTGCCTCGCCCTCTTTTGTGAGCATGTTGGCAGCAGCCTCTGTTCTTGCCAATTTTTTCTGGCGAGCTTTTTTCCTGCTCTCATCCGGCTTTTCCTTTGGCTGGCCGTCTCTGGTGACATTACCGAAACTTTGATTACTCGGGGATTAGCAGAGCACTCCCCAGCACACACACTTGCATAAATAAAGGCAAGCACTGAGAGAAATAGTGTACATATATTAAATGATTTGGTTAATAGTATAATGTTTAATGTCTAAAACAGATTCAGTTAAGGGAAACATCCTTTGCAGCACAACTAACTTAAAATTATATTTAAATGCTGAACAAATCCTTTATTAAACTATTTAATATGCAAAGAAACTTAAAAATAAATCATAATTTATATACAAAAATCTTTTTTTATTGCGATATGCAGCAGCTTCTTTCAGTGCTTGGAGAGTGGGAGCTGAAGCTCATGGCTGCCAGTTCGCCTTGTGGTTTGCATAAATTTCGCTTAAAATACTTTTTGAAAACTTTTGCGACACTCACAACGCACGCTGCTCTTGCTGCTGCTGCACAAGTCCTGGCTCTCCTCGCCCCTGACCTTTGGGAGATGGAGATGCCAGATGTGGGTGGGTGGCGGTAGCTACGCCCTTGGAAATGCGCTGCTGCCTGCCACCATTTGCCAGTCTGGTCGTATTAACGCAATTTGTCTTGACATTCGCACAATTAACTCACCCGCTAAGCTGCCGGACAAACTTTGCGGCTAATCCGGAGTCCTTTGCATGCATTGAACTCACGCTGCCCCCACGGAGGAGCAGCAGGACCAGAAGCATATGAAGCATACGCATACGGACCGGGGGACAGTAAACGCCGGGCGCAATTATTTAACAACTTTGCCAATTCCAGCAGGGGAGCCACCAGACGAGATAGGACAAAAAGTTTTATAATCGATGCGCTCGCAGGTCGAAAGTTTTCCCTCGGTCGAAGTTTCTTTTCAAAGTCACTGCATATAAATAAATTTCTCCCACTCAAAGAGGCAGCCTCATCCCTCGATGCTCCTTCTCGAAGCCCAGGGACTTGATAAGCGCGTGCCAGGCGCCAGGACACAGCCTTTTCACAACTCTAAGCCCTGTACAATAAATCAAAGCAGCTGCGGGACGGTGGCAGGACTTGTCACTTATCCTGCTTATCTGGAGCGTAGACGATGCGGCAAAGTCATCATCGGCAAAGTCTGGCTAGCTTTGCCAGAACATTCCATTCACCAGATATGCAAGCTACCAAATTGTTGTCCTCCCAAGGATCTTGATTGGCTGCAAAGTTCATGTCAAGGACATTGCAGCTGTGGCTTCAAAGCCAAAGGATATGCCGGCGACTGCCGCATTCCGATTAAGTCGATTAGGTTTTCGGTTTTATCGACGTTTTCCCCCAGTTTTGCAGTTTGGAAAATTGATAAAATTAGTGCGCCAGCAGTTGAGAGTGGAATGGAGTGCAATGGCTTCGGAGGAAGCATTAAAAGCAAGCCCACATTTTCAAATGCCAAATGGAAGTGGCTGAACAGTGGAACTTGAGCTTGCGTCAGACAATTCGGTTGAAAACGTAAATAAATATGTAAAATAAATATTTTGAGCAAATAACTGCAAGAGCCACTCATGTGTATACAATTTTTGTGGATATTAAAGCGTTTAACTTTAATATGTTAATTCTGGCAGAAACAATCTAAAATGTGTTAGCGGAAAAAAACTTGCCTAAAATGCTTTGATTTTATTTTTTTACATGCATATGTTAATTAGAAATTTAATTATCTCTTCATTTAATCTCTTTATTTTAGCAGTGCAGCCAATTAAATAAAGTAAAATAAAATAACAATCAGCAAATTAAATCACATCGCATTTTCTGTAAAATTAACAGGGTTAGATATGCATAAATCATAGAAAGACCAGCTGTGATAAAGTAGCAATTTAATTTGCTTTAAGAGAAATTATAAACATTAATCAGGAAAAAAGAATTTAAATGAAAACTCTAATGCTCATGCTCTGAGGAAGGAAGACACGTTTCCGTTGGGAACTGCAGGGAGCTGCAGCTTAATGTTGCCAGCTTTTCGTCCTTCATTTTTTATGAGCACCCTAATTTTTAGCATTCCGAATTTATGACGTTTCCCATGGTGCAGCCACAGCACACTCACACTCACTCGGGGACATGGCTTGTCAAACTGCAAATGACATTTGGCCACTTCTCATCTGCTCGCATCCTGATGCATCCTAACGGCTCCGTGGCTCAGAGTTTCCGAGGGTTGAAGCATCGGAGTTTAGGTAACGTTACGGATACACGGGTCCTGGGGTCCAGCTCGGACGGCTGTCCAGCTGAAAACCCTCAATTTATCATTGCCGAGCGCAAAATCCACTTTAGCAGGCAGAGCAGCGAGCTTCGTTGGCTGCGTGTGACATTTTGCAAAGCCAAAATATGTAGAACATGCCACAGAGACACATCCAGATGGACAGGGACGAAGTCGGGAATGGGCATGGGGATGGTACGAGGATGACGACTCCACAACAGACGCTCACCACGTAGCACTCACTCACTCACTCAGAGCGGCAGTTAGGGAAAATGGCATATGAACTATGGAAATTCCCAATTAGGTTTTAATGCGTACAAGTGCTTTTTATTCAGTGCAATTTCTCACAGGGCCACAGACTGGCAGGATGAGTGGCTTCTGGTGTGGCTGCTTCTCTAGGAATTCAGCTCACGATCCGGATCCAGGGTAGAACTGTGGCACAGCCCGCAAACATCCATCCCCCGGTGTTTGTGTCTGTTGCGTTTATTTGCCAGTCATAAATTTCAATCACGTTGCCTTGTCGGGGATAACACCGAGTGGATATACTCCATATATCAGCTATGCTCGCCTGATTCTCGCCGTTTCCCTGCATATGCTGTTCTGTCTGGTAGCACCTGCCAGCCCCTCAACGACTTTTCTGTCTGCCTGAACCGAGCCAAAAATGTACACACTTAATGCCTTGGGATGGTTTTTAATTTAAAGGAGAGGCTTTGCCTTAAATATTAATACTAAAAGGGTGCCAAGCTGTTCAGACATTCAGACAATAAAGGTGTCGTTAAATATATTTCTTATATCTTAGAGTGTTTTAAATATTTTTTAAATATCTTTAAAGAAACACTTTTTTTTCTGTTAAATCAGAGGAACTATTCTTTTTCTCCCTGTACATGGACCTGCGGTTGTTTAGGGCGTGTCGAAGCAGCAGGAATGATAAAACCTAACCCTCCATATCCTCGTCCTTCGAGCGTGCCCACAAGGGGCTTGTGTGTGGTTTTCGGACCACACGGCACACCACCGCACCACACCTCGATCCGGAGTGGAACCGGGATTGGGTTCCCAGTATCGATTGTCGCTGTGCATCAATTGATTTCCTTTTCGTTTTCAATTTGCCAGGGACATTTTTGTTTATGCTCCTTCGCCGGCCACCGGTCGTTAGTTCGCTGTGTTTGCTTTGTGTTTTGTTGCTCGTGTTTGGCAATTTGTGACTTTGCGTGACTTTTGGCTCACCTGCGTGGCCACCGCGCCTTGATTGCCATTTAAATGGCGCGCTAATAGGCCAATAAACCATTTCGCTGCACAAAGGATATCGGCAACTGAAACCGACACCGAAACAGACCCAGCGCCAGCAGCAGCAGCAACAACAGCAACATTTATTAATTAGTGAGAAAAAATTAATGCGCAACTGTCATCATTACTCCTGCCCCACGGACGCCTGTCTGCTCTGGCGGGGATCGGGATCTGCTGCGGATATGGCCTGGGTCTGATGTTTCCCCCACACATATCCGCACACAGAACACCCTCGTTGGCCATCGCTGGCCACATTTGTTGACAAATTTATTTGTCGTGTGCCATGCCGACACGCCCCTGCCGACCATCCCCACCCCAGCCCCAGCCCCACTTTGTTTTATTTTATTTTATTTGTGGTTCCAGCCATCGCATCGCATCGCCCATCGTTCGTCCATCCCATCGATGTGCGTGGCTCGAGGTTCGGCATTCTTTTGGTGGAGAAAAAATGCTATTAAAAATATCACAAGAGCCCAGGCGAGCAAACTAAAAGAGAGAAATAAAATAAGGCAAAATAAATTCATTGGCAAAACCAAACACAAAAAGAAACAAAGGGAACAGATATGAATTACCCAGAAGAGGAGGCAAGGAATTTCATAAATTTCATCTGATTGCGTTGCGGATTTATGGGTACGTAGGACTCAGTGTAGAACGTCAGTGTGTGTCGCTCAGCGGAGGCTGACTTTTATTTTTGGCACGTAATGCCACTTTTTTTTTTTCTCCTTTCCACATAGCCATAGTCGGCCGGCACTGGGATCATTTTAATGAGCCAAAATGTAATTTGTCTGACTGGAATCTTTTAAGCCTGTTAGCTGGGTGAGTTCATTTAAATTCAAGAGCGCTCGAAAGTTATTTTTTATGGCCAGTGCGGCTGAAAAGATTGCAATTGGAGGTAATGTTCAGTGGGCTATAAAAGAGTGTGGAAATTGCTGTTAAATTATGTGGGGGGAAATCGATCTGTTAAGCAGGGCTTTTTATTCGATTTTATTTGAGCATATTTTACAATTCGATTTTAATTCTTGAATCTGTAAAGGAATATTGTTAAAAATTAATGAGAAAATTACGTTACTTCATATATATATCATAAATAGCTTTCCGTTCCCACAGATTAATAAGCATTCGCTTCGGTTTACGGCTTATCCCCAAAATATATTTCGTAGCCATAAAACTCACTGTCAGCATTCGCCCCACATCTGTCAGGGGAAATTACAAATTCAAAAACGAATTAATTTATTAGAGTCTTTTTCTGGCTTTTGTTTCAAACTGGTGATAACTTAATTAGCAAGATGATAAATTAATTAAAATAAAATTGGAATGTGTGGGCTGGAGAATTAAGATAATTTACCATGTAATTCGGTAAGAGCTGAAATGAGGGAGCTGGCTGAGGGGACCACCGCTGGCTGTGCTTTTCATTATTCAACCACTTAGCTGGAATTTCCCCACTAATTGTCAATATCCACACTCTAATTTCCCATTACCCGGCCACTTTTAGGAGCGCAAATTAGTCTTCAAGTTAAGCTGGCACTGACATTCATTTAGCGTTTGCTTCGTTAGATAAAACACCGTTAGCTGTCGGCCAAAAAATAACTTGCTAATTAGGTAACAAAACTTGGCAAAAAGACAGATAGAGAGAGAGAGTGGGAGAGCTGAGGGATCCAGGGAGCTGGGGAGAGAGGCATCCTGCAGCCTCGGATGTATCATCAATCAAGTGGAATCCCAGCGACGTCCAATCTGACAGTCCATGTCCCTGTCCTGCCTGTCTGTCTTCTCGATATCTGCGTGTGAGGGTGTGTCGGGGTTCAATCAACCATCCAAAATACTGGGGATACAGGTACAGAGATAGAGATACAGTTATTGATACACCGAAAGAAATCGATAGATTAGGATTAGATGATCTTAAGGTTCATTTTTCTTTTTTTTTTTTTAAGATTAGGTTGCTGTTTTTCTCATTGAAGTTTTCTTTCTACTGATACATTTAAAAAATTATTATGAAGATGAATTGTATCTTAGACTACATTTAGTGCTAGTAAAATTTACAAAATGTGATTTAAGACTTAAAGATAAATCTTTAAAGGCTCAAAGTGCTCTCTAGTTCATTTTTCTGCCTGTGCACTGCCTCGAAAATATGGATCTGTATGCTTCTGCAGCTGCGACCGGATCTGCAAGTGTCTGCATGGCTTTTGGCTCTGGGTTCGTTTCAGTTTGGTTTATTAGCCGCATATGCTTGGATTTTTCCTTTGCTCCGGCTGAAAAGCTATTCCAGGCACCGAATTGGTAGCTGCTGCGTAAATATTTCAGCGGCAAACTGAAATTTATTCGATTTTTTGGCTTGCCGGCGATACAGTTTCTGGGAGTTTCTGGTATGGATATAGCCAGGAGTGGGGCAGAGAGAGAGAGTAATGGTGGACAGATTTCATTTTTATACATTTACGTGATTTTCAACGACAATTCAGCGAGTACGGCGACAACGACAACAACGATGACGACGCACATGCTCCAATTTCAGCCCAAACTCACGTACGCAGCGTCCGATGGCGAAAACTCTACTCCACTACACGCTGCTCCACTCCATTCGGTGTGGACTGGGATTGGGACTGGGACTGGGATTGCGAGTGGAACTGCGGCTGCTTTATGATTTATTGCCTTGACACTGCCTGCGTGATGCCGCCTCTGTTCCCGGTTGCTCTGGTCCCAATCCCCGCTAGCCGTCGTTTATTTAAGCCATCTCTTTGTTTGTCTGACTGACTATCCGCAATACAAACAGGGACAGGGACTGGCACTATTCGTCGCCCAGGATTTGCTGGGACATTCCTCGGTGCGGGGCGACATGTCCTCCGTCCTCCGTCCTCACATTCAGCGATAAATACAAGTTTTATGATGGATAATAAATGGCTTCATTCGCGTTGACAAATAGTCTGCCTTCATTTGTTTTTCCCATTGTGTCTGTCGCTGTCTCCGCCGCTAGCTTTGTCTTTGTTTACGTTTTTCCTGCTCCTGATGAAGCCCCAGCTTCCGCCCGAGGTGGAGCCGGAGCAAAAACTGAGCGGAAGGAAAATCTGGACTCGAAGGCGGGGGGCGCCCGATAAAGATGATATATGACGGTTCCGGCTGGCTGACACTCTTCAAGTTCGCGTGGCCAAGTGGGTGGATTATGTTTTCAGTTTGGGATTAGCAATTACGCTTATAAATAGAATTTCCCTCAATTTATCATGCATTTTTTCGCCTTGCTTCGATTCGTTTCCGTTCTGTTCGGTTTGGTTTGGTTTTGCTGGTCCTGCAGGCCATAATTTTAAACGTCGAGTTTATTGCATCATTTGAAAATTTGAATATGCCAACCAAAATGATAATGATAGACAATCAGCCGCACCCTGCACAAGAATGAGTGTGTGCGAGTGTGTCCCTGTGGATTTTATGGCTAAATAATTTAGTTGCCTTTTATGCGGCATTCATTAACATTTTCCCAGGCAGGCACGCAGACTCGAACGCATATTCAGACAGCCACCGAGTTATTCATTTTCAATTTTCGACTATTTATGCAAATGAACCGGGGCCTGTATGCATAAAAGCCGAAAATGTCATCATTTTACCATTTTTTATGCTCGTTGAAGCGCAAAATATCACTCATACGCCCCATGGCGAGGGCCAAGTACGGCTCATTAGGCCGCCAGAGATTTCTTTCTACGCCGCATTGACTCCCCAGTCCCGGGGCTGGTTTATCTGCTCTGGCACCGACTGCGGTCTTTTATTTCTATTTGGCATCTTTTAATGTTTCAATCAGATGAAAAATGAAAATGAAAATCAAAACCCCCATCAATGTCACAGGGTCGGTCGTCGCCGCAGTCGTTTCGAGTGTTTTACAATCTGGTAACACAATCTGCTTGTAATGACGCCGAGTCTGCTCCCTCCTCTCTCCCCACTCCTCCCAAAAAAAAATCAATCTTGACCGCTTACCAGTCACCCATATCCATTTCGAAGATTTTCTCTTGGACGCTGCCTTCTCTCCCCGCCCTCCTCTTGTGATTCGCCTGCTTAGAAATTAATTGCTTAGACCGATTTGACGGCGTCGACATTCTTACAAATCACAATCGATCATTGTCGAATAAGCGAAACGGAGAAAACCTATATATATTAATCGTTCAAGAAAAGAAACTCCCTGGCGGGCTTGGGTTTGCCTTTTTGTTCATGCTCGATTGCTCGTTGGTTATAATTAAATTTTCCTCTGTTCTTGATTTTTTACATCTTTTCCCAGAAAATTCAATAAAATTTCTGTGTTAAAAGCATCGATTCCCCGGCGGATTCGGGCGGACTCGGAGTGGGGAGACCGAGTCAATAGCCATTTCAATGCTACTGTGCGTGATGGCCTGGGGCATGAGTAATTGGCCCAGAAGGGAAGAACAGGGATCTTTGCTGGGGACTCTTGCTCAGTCCGTGCGCAGGAATAGGGTGACAGTTGAAAGGAGTAGCACTGGACATGGAAAACTGGTTATGCTGCAGTTGATGGTGATAAATTGTGGTCTATAAATAATAAGCCCTTCGGGGACTCCGAGGTTTTTGCATATATGCTGGGAACACAACACAACTCCCGAGGTTTTCCGCTCTTTATCTTTGATTTTCATGGTTGCCTTGGCCGCCCGGATTCAATTGAAATTCGATCCGGCCAATCTCGGGCAGATAAGACCCCTTTGGGATCTAATTTCTTCAGGTGAAAGCGGAGAAATCAAACTATTCTCATGGAAACGTTCGAATTCGATGGGAAACTCAATTATCTGGAGCCGGAGCGTCTTCCGCCCGTGTGAGCCGCATCAAAGCGAGTGTTTTCCCATCGCACTTCAACCCTTTTTTCTAATGGAGTGGCAACAATTACCTTTCCGGATGGATGGGGAGTGCCTGCGAAGGGGTTCTTTTGTCATCGGAACGAAAGATTCGTGCTAAAACTCAATCAAAAGTGTCGACATTTGTCAAAGTGTTGCTGTGGCGGTGCCCATTTGCAAGCCTTTGTCTCCCTTCCCTGCCCCAGACCCTTTTTCGCGGGCTGTGCAATTAAGTTGAGCTCTGCTCTGTGGGTTTTTCCTTTTTGCCTGTCTGGCGCGCCTTGTCTGGCCTTCTGCATTTGCATTTTGGCCCAAAACGCGTTTCTGCCAGGCAGGCAACGTGGTTAGACCACCGCATCCGCGGCCTCTGCCGTCGCCACACAATTGGAGCGCTTCCAAAGCGTTCCTAAATCTAATCAAAATGCGACTGTGTTGTCGTCGTTGTCGTTTGTCGCCTGTTTACCAATCACTGACGCCTTTCTTTCGCACTCGGCCTGCATTGCCTACTCGTTTCGTTCGACTCCTCTTGATACACGGAAAGAAAAGGGAAGTCTGAAAAGGAAAGTTACATTTTAAATAAGAAAGAAAGCTAGCTTTGGGAGGCCAAAGCAGTTCGGACTAAAGGGCCGAATATATAATTGTTAAGTTAGGATTTTAGTAATCATTTGTTTTTTGTTTTTATTTATATATGATTTCTTTGATAAATCAAAGTTTAAAAATTCCATAAGTAAGTCAAAAAAGCTTTAATTTGAAATCCAAAAGCATTTCTGAGTTAGTTTTTGTAAGGTTTTTAAATCTGAATACTGTATCTAGAATTTTTTTAAATTAAAATTTGTATTAATTTTTGACAATTTTAACGATGTAACCCCTTATCAAATTTTGAAAAAATAATTGACAAAAATTTTGTTTCTGTTAAATATGTCTAGATCGATTCGCCTGTATATGCTGATCAAGAATATATATGATTTATGTGGTCGGAAATGACTCCTTCAGTGCTATTTAAGCTTTTGACTGAAATTACAAAACCTTTGAAGGGTATAAAAATGATGCTTTACTGTACCATAACTTTAGTTTTTTTTCCTGTGCATTGACTCACACCTCAGTTGCAAGTTTAGTGTGTACGTAGGCTGATCGGACTCCATTCCGCCATTCAAATTACCAGCAATAGCAACAACAACAAGCGGCACAGCAGCAACATCAGCGACAACTGCAGCAACACGTTTTTCAAGTGCATGGCAGACAACACCTTTTGACATGCTCGTTGCTGCCGCTAGTCGTTGTTTTCTACCGGGGTGTCCACCGTACGGTAATACTCTAACGGGAACACAGAGTGGATTCAGATCAACGAGAATATAAAAAGATAAAATAAAGTGTTTATCACATTTCTATAAATGATAAATGTAATAGACTTATTTTCTATCACAAAAAAGGCTTAAGGAAGTTTAAGTCTTTATGAGATTACATTTTAGCTACTGGTTATATATTTTTTTATATTTTATTGTGAACATAGTGTGTATATAGCCTCGACTTGGATCGAAGTTCAACCAACCATTCTTGTTTTCATTGCATTTGCCTATGAAGTGACTGCGACAGCGACTGCCGCTGAAACTGCGACTGGGTTTTGGCCTGGCCCCTGGTGGTTTTTTTTTGGCCGACTGGCTTGGCTGAGAGTCGTTGCCTTTGCTGGAGCTTTGCGCTTGGCCGTCTGGGCCTTTTGTCACACTCATCTTCGTTGGCCGTTGTCACGTCAACTTCATTGGAATTGCATTTTGGGAGACGCAAACGTAGACGTTGAACGCATGCGCAACGCCTTTGGGAGCTGGTGAACTGAGGGTTGGGGTCTGGGTCTGGGTCTGCGGCCAGTGTCTGGGGTCTGGAATCCCTTGTCAGCTCCTGTCGCATCGATGCAACGACCAGTTTGTCAACCAGTCGCCGGAGCAGCTTACAATATTAATCAGCTTTAAGCGACTGACTCTTGCACAGAAAAAAATGCATAAAAATATCAATCCCATTATATTCATAATCGTTATCATGTCAAGATAATAAAAAAATGGACAAGTTAAAGTGGAAATATAAAGCAAAAGGTTAACATTTTAAATATTGCTTGTCTTTTATTGCAAGATATAAAAACCAAAAGCCAGACTTAAGGTATAAAGAAACTGTGATTGAATTTCATATTTTATATGAGATAAATACATATATTTAAAATTTTGTATTAAAAGTAGCAATTTAAAATATATGTATTTATAATATATTTAAATATACCAATAATATGCATAGTAATCTTTCAAATCTGGAACAACCCCGAACATTTACTTTAAAAAGATGTAACTCTCCTTAGTTATTTAGTTAGTTCGTGAGTTTCTCATTTCACACAGTTCTGTACTTCATTTTAATGTAAACAAAAACAAATATTATCTTTATCTGGTTGAAGATGATACAAAATATATGTACATTTTTGTCGTGTATTTTCCCCGGTGTGTGACATTCTGTACGCTCCACTTGACAGAGTCTTTGTGGCGTTGCAACGATGTTCGCAGCGGACCATTCATAACTACGCATCGCTTTCGGATTCCAGTTATTCACTCATTTCGTATGCAAGGCGACCGCTGCATTCTGGAGCAGCAGCTCCCATTCCGCACAGTGGAGCGAGGGCGTATGTGCACAGTGGAGCAATGGGATGAGCCTGTGCCCGGTCACTTAACACCTCCGCCGAGGGCTCTCATGCGTGGCGCTCTCATATTTATTTATTTTTGGCCTTTTCACCTCGCGGGTTGTGTGAAGAAGCGTTTTTGCATCTCTCAAGAGCTGAGCACACTTACCATACACCCGGGGCGTTGCATCGCATAAACAGGCCTGCATTTGCATAGTTAAACACATTAAGCATCACCAAATGCATTTCGTGTAAGTGAAATGTTTATGTAAACAGCGAGAACAACAAAGAGCGGGAAAGCCAGCACGCGGGTCGCACACTTTCCCAATCTCTCACCGAGGCCCACTGTGCGCACTGTGACCACTGTGCCAACACTGAGCCGAGAGTTGTCAATTAAAGTCAACACCAGAACGGAGGAGCTGCAACAACGATGATTATGGAGCCATAACAACTCGAGGCCTTATCGGGAAAATAGAGCTGAGCGCATCTTTTGAGGGGTAACGCAGGGGGGGGAAAAGAGAAAAAACCAGGGAGAATCGGGGGAACAAGACAGAGAGAAGCGAGAACCTGAAGACAAACATCGAGAATCACATTTATTATGTTTAACAAACCCCCGATGGCGTCAATGCGCCAACACCTTCAACCCGAGAATGTCGTCTTTTACACTAAACGAAGGGTTCTAGAAAAAGTTACAGGTTAATTATGTTACAAAAATGTTTTATAATTGCTAAGTATTGTCTATTTTTATCGGAAAAACGTTCAATGAATTATTAAACTTCCTGAAATTATTACAAATAATTTATAAATATTCTTCAAAAACGTAATATTACAATGGGCTAAAACCTATTTTTCAATTTTATAAATTCAGAAATTTATAAAGCTTAGAATCATTGAATTGATTACTATTATATTTAAACCATAAATGGCTGAAGATTTTTCTTAGTGCAGATACTGAAACAGATACAGATACAAAGATAGTTTTTTATGGCGCTACGAAATGCAGCTTAAACTTGTCACTACAAATTGGTCGGAGCTGCTAGGAACCTCGGATACACTCCATTCGAGGTTCTATTCAGCCATTCAGAGTCTCAGCTTGATTAAGCGCCATAAATCTTAAGGGTTTGCCCCGAAAAAAAGGCCGATCTTTTGGGAAACGTTTTGTTAGCGGGGTTCACTGATCTCCCGCCAGCTGCTAGACACATTCAACACTTTATATAATTTATTGTAATTTTTCTCGCCCCACCGCTTGAGTTGGCTTTTGTGGCAGGCCGTTGTTAACAAAACGTTTTCAACATAAACCTCGCACCTTTTTCAGACTTAAGACTCTCGGCTGCAACTGCAGCGGCATCCGAACAGCACCGGATTCAGCATCTGAACAGCATCTGCATATGCATCTCTATTGCTGCTTTGCAGGCATTTCCATCAAACCCACTCAAAACTCCGATAATTTGAACGTGGCCGGGGGCAAACGGGTTGCGCAAGCCGCCAAGTCGCTGCTAAGCTCTGGAATTGAGTAAACACTAAGCACTGGGTTTATGCGTGGGTCGATCGTGATTAGCGGATAAATCAGGACTGTCCCGGGTAGAACCGATATCAGTTGATTGAATCTCTCAGTCTGTTGACCCTGCCCCATGAAGCATACAGTTATAAGGGAGCTGTGCCACGATATTTAGATCTGAGAATATTCATAATTAGATTGGGAAACTTATTTTGGGTAAAGATGTAATCGAACAAGCCAACCGTTAGATATTTGCTGCCATTAAATTTATTTTTTGATTATACATAGATAGACTTTGTAAGCTTTAGATATACATTAGAGAATAGGAAAGAAAAATGCTTTTAAATTAAGTGTTCTTATATTTTCTTTTTTATATTGTTATATTTATATTTTTTATATTAAATATAGAGTACGAAATTTTCGTCAAAAGCCACCGATTGCCAGCTTGGCTACACGAGCCACTTACTTTAATTTCATGTTTAAATTAATCCCGTTTCGAAATCAGTCCGCTGACAGTTAAGCAACTGACCGGAAAATATTTTTCCTCGCCGGCGACCCTCATCACATGACTAATCCCACGTGCAAACACGTTTTCGCACTGGAAACTGCATCGTCCCGGCTGCTAATTGCCGCTTGTTCCGAGTAACAAGCTCCTCCTGCTCAAATCTCCATCGTATCCTCATCTCGGCTCGCCTCGAGAGTTGGTTATTAGAACCTTGTTCGATCTCTATCGGAATCGGTTTGGAGCCGCATTAACTCTGTTTGCCTTTCCTGCTAAGCCGGCTCTCCATCTTTCCCGCAGTCACCTAAGCCCAGGCCCAGACCCTCAGGCTTACCTGTCCCGTTTTCCACTTCTCTGCCAGCCTTTGTCGATGCTCTTTACATGTCAGCGGGTCTAAGCTGTGAGCAGACGACCGACCTCCCTGCATCCCAGTCCAAGCCCACAATGTTTACACTCATACAAAAAAATTGAGATCACTGAAAATAATCCAGATATTTTTATGTTATACCTCTCCTGGAATATGCAAGGATTTTGTCCAGAGAGAGGTTTAAAATTCCTGCTATAATAATAGTATTCTTCTATGTATATCTAGAGATCTTTAATTTAGATTATAGTTTTTTCGGTGTACTACTAGTATCTCCCTTTTCCTGCTGGCGTCTCGCAGTTCCTTTTCCTGCCAGCCCACCGCATTTATCGTGGCTTCGCCTTTCGCCTTTTGTCTGCGATTTGTGTTTCTCCATCGCCTTCTGCCTGTTCTGGTGCCTTTGTGAAACTCGTTTGCATATTGTCATAATTTCTGCACACACTCAGCCACACACTGCACACACCACACACAGCCAGCCGACACACTCATTTCATCCGTTTAGGCGGCTCAGCCCGGCTCCGGGCTCAGTCATTCTCTTTTATTTTGTTGCCATTTGTGGGCAATGCTGCATGTTTTATTGTTATTTTGATTGCATTTATTGTATTATTAAGCTGCATTGTTATGAGCTCTAAGCCGGGCTGCCTAGCAGCAAACATTTGCCATTTATGTGACCTCTTCCCCTCCCTGCCTCTCTTTACTACGATTTCGCATTTTTGGACTGGATGGGATGGGGGTTGTAATCCAGAAACGAAGCAAAAATCGATTGCCAACATACACAGTAGCAGTCGGAGTCGGAGTCGGTAGCTTCTCAGTGAATATTTTCCTCAATCATATTGGCTGTCAATCTAGGGGCAACGGGGCAGCAGGGATGGGTAGAAATGTGGAAAATGCGGATTACTATTCTACAAAGATTCAATATCACAATATTTGCTGTTTTGCTGTAATGAAAGTTTGGAATTTGCTGAGAATTGATATCAAAGCGATCGAATTTGAAAATGTAAAAAGGATTAAAGAAGGGAAGTTCCTACTGGTTATTATTATTCACCCTCGAAAAGTGGATTTTTGTTTACATTACACGAAATCCAAAATTTATTCGTGACTATTTTAATTTGGAATTAATTGATGTAGCTATTTAAATCAGATTTTCTGTTAAAGTGCCTAAACTTCGTGACCTTATCTAAATTGCCTAAAATTTAATAATGGTTGCCTTCACAGCCGAATTAAATAGAAAACCATAATTGACTTAACACGGCTTGTCGGATATGCTTTAATGAATCACACATCTGCTTAGTGCTTGAATTGATTACTGAAAAGGGTTTAAATACATTGAGAGCGATGTTCATTTAAATTTCAAATACCATCCACGCGTGACCGTAGCTAATTGCGTGAAATTTAATAATTGGTGCGTTGATTGTTCAAAATGCATTTCCCTTAAATACACATTTTTAGGTATACCTGCTTGCACCCATTGTACACACATTCTCCACCGTTTGCACAGCTTAGACCGGCCTCTTTGCTATCAGCCTTTTTGTTTGACTAACGGCCTCGGGCGTTTTGTTGTCATTTCAAGGAGCGCTTGGCATTAGGTATTAGACAGCCACTGGACCGTCCATTAGCGTGAAGGCAGTATCTCGGGCGAGTGGAAAATGCATCTGCATCCGCAGCAGCAGCAGCAGCAGCAGCGGCTCTAATGTGTGAGGCAGCCGAAGGTGTCGGGTTGCCAGGGAAACGGAGGCTGGCGGGGAAGAACTGCCGGCGGCTGTCATAAAAACTCGTTGAGCGTAATTAGACGTGCTGTTGTGCGGCGGCTCCTTCAATGAGTCATGCGCTCAAGCGAGAGCCAATTCATCAATCCGCACACACTGACGGCCCATTAGACATGCCAAATGCCATATATGCCATACGCTGCATGCTGTATGCAAATGCCCGCGGTTCTCCGCCGCGCTAAATGCTAATGCCAATCTGAGCAAGGCTTTCGAGCCGGCTGCCGGCTGCCGGCTAATTAATGGCTGCTCCTTCGACGAGCAAGAGCCGAAACTTTGAGCCCTCTCGCCACTGATTAGCGATCCCTAATTAGAGCAGAGTTCACGGCAAAGCCAACTTCTTTCTGACCCCGCTCCTGACACGCCCTTGTGGTGCCTTTGAACTTGCAACCTGCTCATGTGTGTGCACTGCTCGAAAAAATATCAAGCTTAAGCCATACCGAAAATTGCTGCACACGACCTGTTAAAGGTGATGCATTTTATATTGGCTCAATCGCTATGAATTTGCGATATTCTGTGATTTAAATAATTTTTGTGGCAAATTTAATTACCGGTAAAAAACGGATACCACAGTTCAGGGGATTAATTTTTTTCTCTGTTTGTTCGAGTGTGTGATTTGTGGGTGTGCCCCTGCCTTCCTCTACCTCCCTACCCTGTTTGCTTTGGGAACTTTTCCACCGAAAAACTTTTTGCTACCAATTAACGAAAATAAATTTTACCAACATCAAGGTGAAACTATATTTCAATATTGTTTGTTTGCCACTGCGGGGTCGATGGTGGCGGTTTGATTGGAAAATGTCTGAATAATTGAAGTGGAAAAGCATGAACGAGTGGCAACGATTCGAGCTCGATGCCATTCAGAAAGGGGTAAAGGAACTTCTGCTTTAAAGCAGGCCAGACCCCTATGCCACTCCTACAAGGTACTCACAACTTTTTCTCCAGTTAGCTGGCAAATTAAGTTAATAACAATAATAGAGCAATTACCTTGCGAATAAGGGCGCTCTTCAGCGATAAAAGCCAGAAAACCACGAGGAAACACACACAAAAAGTTGACGAAAAAGTTGCCCAGCTGGGAGGAAAAAAATTTGTTGACTGTTTTTCGGGCGGAACAACAAGCAGATAAATATTTAACGTACTTTGTGTATTTCCCCCCGTTTTTTTCTAAGTCACCGGGGTTAGCAGGAGCCACGTGGTATAGAAAATTCGGAAAACTAGTTAAATATCCCCCGATGGTAAACCAAAGTTGACTGCGGGGCAACTGCAGGAAAAAAGGGAAAATAATACTTTTGTCCTTATATTGATTTGCTCTCTGCAATTTGTTTGCACATAGTTTCTGTTGTTATTGTACGTGTAACCTAGAAATGAAGACAGCTAGCAAAAACAGCAACAATAACGAGACACGGTCATAAATAACGAAATCGTAAGTCGCAAGCAGTCCGAAAAAAAACCAGCAGAAAAAAAATGAATTGAAAAAGGGAAACATTCGCCGGAAAACCCCACGAATATCAACTTGCCAGCCCATTGTTGTGGCGGCTGCTTGTTGTTCTTGTTGCCGTTCTTATTGTTGCTGTTGATTTTATTGTTGCTATTGCTGTTGGTGTTGTCATTGTTGTTGCCACTGCTGCTGCTCTTTTTCGGCCAGGTCTATTGTTGTTGCCGTAGTTAAACAACGACAACGAACTGCTGCGCCTGCAGGTTTTATTTGGGCAAGAAAGCGAAAGAGGAAAAATAACTTTTAGCAGGCCGAAAAAAGCAGTAGAGAAATTATACACTCGTAAAAACATATTAAGGAATTTATTGGAATTTTGGTAGGATTTATAAAAAATGTTTTCCTTCTATTAGAAAATAATTTTCCCTGAACTTTAATTTCGTTAGGTTTTCTAAACCCCAAATCTATTATTTACATTTTTAAAATTAGGTAAGCAAAATATTTATTTTTATTTCAGAAATTTGAAAAGCGAAACAATCACTTGTTAAATAAAAATTCGCAATTTAAATAGGCTTTTAAACTCAGCAAATCTAACCAGTTCCAGGTTATAGATATATTTCTTACTGTGCACCCATCGCCCAGCTAGACAAACGAAGGATAAACAACGACGACGATATAACACAAATTGTTGAAAATGCTGCAAAAGTGGCATGCTTTACTTTACATTTGAGGGAAGCAGCCCCGGGCTGCGGGCTGCGAGTTGTTTCTTTTCGTGTTGGCCTCTTTAATTAATTGCCAAAAAGCGAGTCAGACAAAAAACGAGAGCCCAACACTTGTGGCCCGGGCCCAGTTCGCTCGACCGGAAGGAAGTCAGTAAGATTGTGCACAAAGGCCCACACAAATACACACCAACACACACACAGTCAGCCGGCACCCGACACACACACATACACACACACACAAGCACAAGACACCCAAGAACGGCTGTTGCCATTTTGTAGCACACTTTTGTGCGCGCCTCTGTTTATGCGACTTGTAAACTTGGTCTTCTGTTTGTGTTTTGTTGTTATTTTCTCACTTCCCTGCTGATTGCCGGCAACATATTTCGCAAATTGCTGTCAAAGTGTTAAGGAAGTTGGCTCGCCTCGGCCTCGGCCTTTTCGGGGCCAAAGGGACCGCAATGAACTCGGCCCGAAAGCGAGTCTTCGTAGGTATGTGTGCGCGCCTCTGTGCCTATCTAATTGCAGGCAGTCTGGAAGATGAATTGCTAATGGTTTTATGTTCCCCTTTTTGTACAGCCACAAGCAACATGAACCTGAGCAGTGTGAGCAATAACAATAATTATAATCATGGGTCGACAGAGTTTTTACGAGTACATAGCCCAGTTTACAGAGTTTCGAGTGTCAGCGGCGTGTCCACAAAAGAGGCAGTCAAGATATATGGATAGGCTACTTGCCCGTCGCAATGGAATAATGATGATGGAGACTGAATGAATGCTGATGAAGATGGAATATGAGTGGCCTGTGTGTGTGAAGTGCAGGGCGTGAAAGTTTTCAATTTCCATGCGGTATACTATTTCACCTTTTTTCGGCTCTAAGCAATCTTTAAAACTGGATCTCACAGGGCAAACAATTAATGTAAATTGTGATCGATTGGTTAGTGTTTAATTAAGAAGGGAAATATGATATTGGAACGTAAAGAAAAGCGTAGATTTAATATAAAATATGTTCATAATAAAATAAATACATTGATAATAAGACTTGAACAAATTTAGTGATATTTTTCGGTGCGTGCGCTGGAGGCAATCGCTCAAACTCGCACTACCTGAAGTGCCTTCAATTAGTTGCCGAATGCAAGATATTTTTCAATTAGCTAAGATAGCCCAGGAAGGCCAAGTTACTTAGACACAAGGGTCAGGGAATTACCGGGAACTGCAGAGACAGCATCGGGTTTCTGCGGCTTTCGGGGTGCAATTAACAGCATCACGTGACCTGCAACCCAAGGCGCTGCGAGGAGCCCTCAGTGGCATGAAAAATGAAGTCGAAGCAGCAGACGCTGCAGGCGTTCTTTCGTCCATCTCACCTCCCCCCTGAGTCCTCACCTCCGACCTTGCCCTGCCACGCCCCCTGTGTGCGCTCAATCACGACCCGAATTGACTTTTGGGCTGCTGTGCATCATTAATTCACTTCAACCGAAATTTCCGAAATTCGAATTGAAATTGACTTGGGGTTAGAGGGAATCGAAGGGCGGTGGGCGTAGAGCTGGGGGCGTGCCGTTTGCGCCAAAAACCGAATGAAAATAATAAAAATGTAATTAACGCCCAGGCCATAGACACAGGGTAAGTGGGGCATGGCCATCGCGGTCGCCGTCGTGGTGGTGTTTTCCTTTTTGTTTTTGTGGGTCCATTTGGCTCATTTCTTATACAATTAAGTGGCCACTGCTTACGGCCAAGGGGGCCCAATCTAAGCCCGCCGCTGTCTGCCCTTCTTCAACTTTGTCTATGCCTGTCATGAATCCCACTGCGGGGCGTGGCCACTCCGCTGCCGTTTTTGTTATTGCTTATCTGATTATGCGGATGACTGCGGATGCCGCGGACTCCGGAGTCCGGGCTCAGACTCCCGGATCCCAGACGACTCAAACAGCGCCAGCATCTCCGTCTCCGCCGGGGACTCGGATGACACGTCAATGACAGCCCCGTGGAGAGTTCAAAAGTTTAATTACCATTCGCAGTAATCAGTGTGTTTGGATAAATAAGTAGGTATATAATAGCTCAGGCATGAGCAAAAGTTTCGGCAGCGAAGGCTGTTGAATGCGCTACCAAAATATAGCCAAGTTTTCAAACTAAGCTTTCTTAATGCAATTTAAAATTAAATTAAATTTAATAAAATACCTAACGTGATGGAAAAGTGAATTGAATTTTGCTTTTATAAGCTTATAATGGGGGGATAACATTTTGATACGAAAACTATGTTTAATAAGCTAAGAATTACTACCTCACATCCCTTATAATAAAAACTTTGTTTTCTTCATTTCAGGTATGTAAAAGTACAACTACAAATCACGTTTGCGCAATGCAATTAAAACAAGTAAGTCAGAAGCGAACATTTCCTTGGGTTAACATTCTACGAACAAACTCCAAAGTCTCCAAGGAGCTCATATCATAAACATTAACCGAGTAGGGGATTCCATCTCTGTGGCAAGACTGCTGCACTCAAATGAAATCCTTTTTGGCCAACTGACTTCCGTGAGGGTCGGCGGAGCTGGCTTCCCGATCCCAGCGGGTTATATTGTATAAAAATAACAGAACAACAGGAAAAGTTGATGAACAGCAAGACAATGAACTATGCTAAACTTCCAGCCGCAGTAAAACGGCTACGCTAAAGTGGGCGGCAAATATTTCGCTCAGTGGATGAGGGGAAAAATCAAGAGCAAAGAAATAGGGAAAGAGAGGGGTAGAGAGAGGAGAATACCATGGACCAAAGGTCCACATCGCCCCCAGGGGAACTGGGCCAACCGAGAAAGGAAGCGAACGATGAGATACAATTCGGCTAATAGAAGCGGCCCGGAGAATGTGGCCCCAGAAGGGGGATTTTCGGACAAAGTGGCAACTGTTCGGCACTAGATAAGCTCCGCTGCACTGACCACTTGCCAGATGGATTCGTATAGATTGGGGCTACTTGGTGTCCACTTAAGATACACAAAGCTGAAAAAGATACAAAAGTGGGCAACAGATAATGGAGAAGAGGGCCACAAACTGCTCAAGACGCTGGCAGGCAAAAGAGCCAGCCACACGAGAGAGTCCATCGAAAAGGAAAAACAAAAATTGATTAATGGATGCAAATGATTGAAAAACGACAAACAAAAAACAACAGACCGGAATAAAAGCTAGTTCAGCAAGAGGGGATTTTTTTTCGATGGAAAGCGGAGGGGGAAGAGCTTTGTGGAGGGGAAGTGATCGGTGGAATGTGGCGAGGTGAGGTGATCTGAGGGAAACATCAAAGATTCAACGCGGAGGTGCATGCCACGCGCCATGTGGCCCATGTGGAGGAGGTGCTGACCCCAAAAAGCAAAAGCAAGCCAAAAAGGAACATCAATTTGGTTTCCAATCAATTGAATGGACCTCACAGTCACATACAGGCAGTCGCTATCGCAAGAATAGAAGGTGTTTCAAAAGCTTAGGTATATATATCCTGATATCTATTTTTTAAAAACTATTCCTTTCTATAATTTAGAATATTCTTCAATGGTTGATTTATCTGAAAGTATAAACTTTAAGCTTTAATGATGCTCATTTCAGTGAGATCCTTTTAAGCTTAGTTTACTTTTTCTTTCTTAATGGTAACTAGATTTAATAGGATATTATCTAAAAAATAAACACTGGCATTGACTTGTCTGTCCCTAGCTGCGGTTGCATTTTATTGCACACTAAAAATGATCCACATCGGCATTGGATTGAATGCAGTGCATCCAATCCATCCATCTATCCATCCTGCCAGTCATCCGTCTGCTATCCGGCCTTCAATGCGTCAATTTGCCCATCCAGCCATCCATCTCGTCTGCTGACCGGACTGCAATTGTTTTGTTTGCTTTCCTGTCTGCCCCGCAAAAACCCACACACAACAAACACACACACAACACCGCCGCACACCCATCTTGGCTAAAGAATTGTAGCGCAAGAATAACACAAACCAGCGACGACGTCGGCGCTGTTAAAGCACCATGTACCATATACCATATAGCAAATGTTTGTGGATTTTATTGGGACGGAGTGACGGAGGCTGATTCCCATCCAGAGATGCAGACCGAGACGAAGACGGAGGGACGGGTATTCTGAGACGCAGACTGAGAGCTGAGACGAAGGCCAACCGTCGCCGATGACGTTGATGAATTTCTATTTACTTTGTTTAATTTCTGTTTTTATTTGCCATTCGCCTGGCCACTCAATACGAAGCATCGAATGTGGATGAAGAGGTCTGCCCTGCGTGCAATTAACGCAAAAGTACTGTACAGAGTACAGCCATGGCACGGAGGAGTGGCACTTCAGTGATGGCAACTATGGAGGTGACAATTTGGCTAGGGTTCAATACTTTCTAATTTTATGAAATTTAAAATTTAACTTAATAAGACATTTTTGTTAGAACAGAGCCGCATTTTAAAGAATTGTTTTTAATACCTTATAATCCCTCAAATTTTAAATGCAATGTTTAATTAGATATTAATTGAATTATTTTATCAAAAGGGTTATTTATTTACTTGTTCTCTACTATTTATTAAAAAATTAAGAGAAGGTTTCATAATTAACTAAGCCTTTTGCTATAATTTGTCAATTTAAAACATTTTAAAATCAATGTTTTGCATATTCTTTTATTGCAAAATGTATATCAATTTTAAATATAACAAAACCCCACAACTTGGCTTGAAAACAACCAATAAGACAGCACCGATGGGAAATTTTAAGCTGCACTTACCGTTCGCCTGTTGCCCATTTAATTGATTTTGACGCCGGTTGTCGAATAACCCTGATGGGTCCCCGCCTCGAAACCCTTCTCTTTTACGGCTGCAATTAGTGCAGCGAGCTGTTGCATTTTCAATATGCGATAAGTACTCTCTTGCAACTCCTTCCCCTGGTCTTTGTTTAGGGTCCTCCGGGGTCAGTTGGTTGTCTCAAATCCCGAGGCAACTCTCATTTTTCTTTGGCTTCTTTGGCGTTGTTTACTCTTCGTACTTCCTTCCTGGTAACTTTGTTTGTCCGGTGATTAACTACTGCTAACTGCGAACGCTCACCCTTTTTCCTTCGGCATTTCCTTTTGCTTTCGCAGCTTTGATTTTCCGCAAAGAGTGGCTCTTCCCATTTCTGTAATTATTTACCCAACCTTTAGCCTTCGGAGGCAGTCAGTTAGATCTGTTTGGATACACATTTAGCTCGTTCCCGTAAGATTTGTTTGATTCTGGAAATCAAACAAGATAAATAGCAGAAAAAAATGGGGGGATGCATGGCTGTAAAATAGTTTGACTCAAACAGATGAAGTTGCAACCTCAAATAGATTTCCTGTGCCATTGCATTTGCATAGCAGCATTCATTTCGTGCAGGTGCAGGAAAATCCAGGATAGCAAGGAAAAATGTATGGAAATGCAAATGACTTTCGCCCTGCCCTGAATCACATGCAAGATATGTGTCAATATCAAGTCGATGAGATGGATATTGATCGCCTTTTGCCAGACATTGGACATTTTCCTTCTTAAATATCAGCTCAAGTTGTCGATTCACCCACAACCTTGTACTGTTGGAGAGAGAACACTAATTAGTTTCAGACATTTTTCCCCGGCAAGAGGGAAGAGCACGCAAATTGGCAATAACAAATAGCCGCAGTAAATCAATTGGAGCCGAAACTAGAAATTATATGAGCCATATATATGCCCACAAAGCGGTCTCATAACTTTCCGCGCCATTGCAAACGGTCGGGGCCCCTCAGTTTTTCCCGATTTCCCCAGATTTCCCTCGATTCTCCCACTCCTTTATTGCGGGCTGGTGAATAACTCACAATTCGAGCGGAGCGATTCATGAGTGTGCCAAATGCTGTTTGTTTTCGTTTTCCCGCTTTTTTTTCGGGATGGAAATGAAAAATATTTCATGGCAGCGATGAAAGCAAAGGCCTGGCCTAGTCCAGCTATGGAATAACTAATAAATTGGCGCTTAATCAACTTCTGGGGCCAAGCGGGAAAGCAGAACTGCAAAAAATGGGAAACAAAAACAGAAAGGAACACCAGCTGCCGCACAGAATGTTGCAAGCAGCAAACTGCAGCCGGGATGAAAATTGTGTATCAAGTGGAATTAATTTAACTCACGGACCACAGCCGCAGTCGAGGCGAGGCGCCTCTTTCAGCATCTTTTATATAGATATGGAAAAAGTAAATAAAATGCAATCAAATTAAATGCAGCACAAACACAGAAGAACACTTCAAGAAAATATAAAATTAAGAGCAAAACAAATATAAATATTTAGATTAAAAGAAAAGTTTTATAAAAATAAGCTGCTCTAGAGAATTAGAAATATTTTAAGATTATACCAAACTCTACAATCAGATTATCCGACTGGTCTTTTCTCTGAGTGCATTAACAGCAACAACTGAAGTGGCAGCAACTTCACCAGCAGCAGCAACAACTGCAAGTGCACTTGAGAACAGAGCGAGAACTTTGGGGATTGGCGAGCTCTGGCGCTAGTTGAGTCCAAGTAAAGAACACTTCTCTTAGCCCAACTCCCACAACACTTCACCCCACTCCCCTCCCTTTAATCTACTATATCCCAGCATAGTCAGTCCACTGGAGCCATCAGCCTGTTGCTCGACTTTGGTCACAGCATGGTGCAACATTGTTGTAGTTGCTCTAGACTTTGGCCTGCCGCTTTCCTTGTTTTTTATTTGTTTGGTAGGCGCAGCGGAAGCAGGAAAAATAATAACAACAAAGCGCATAAATTTCAGCCACAGCACTAGCAACAACAAACAAAAACTGCCAAGAGGGAGCGGAAGAAATACAACGAAAAAGAAGTCGGCTAAACAAATTATAATCTCTCCCCGCAGCCTGTGCTTAAAGTGTTTCAGGTAGTACAAACTTCCCGTAGATGAAAAACTTTTTAACCGCAATTTTTTTATATTTTATGTAAAAAACAGAATAGTAAAAATCTTGTTATTTAGTAGTTTAATACCTTGCTATCTCAGCAAGGGATTAATTAATTAATTTCTAATGCCATGCTAAAAGTTGTTGTTTAAAGCTGTTTGTAATCCCAAACCCATTAAATTACCTCAATCTTCTCATAAACTTATTTTGAAATCCATTGAAATAACCCTTAAAAGTCGAGGGAAGAATAATGCTGTGGTGCTTTCCAAAAGGAAGTGTCTTGAACTCCTTAGTCTCCGCCGCCACATCAGCCAACAGCCTCGAGTAGTTGTCGTTGTCGTCGCTGGCCCAAGTTGTATTTATTTTGATTTAGCTGGCTCCTTTTGTTGGCGGCGCTAGTATTTTGTTAATGATGATGAAGCGCAGCATGTTGAAAGGCAAATAAACAGCGGCACATCGGCAGCGGCAGCTGCTCCCCCACACACGCTCTCTGGCACCCACACACGCACACTCGAATTCACTTTAATTAAGCAAACATTGAGAATGCTCAGCGTTGCGGCTAAAAAATTCATTAAAACAAAGTTCGGTCCTAGCGCGGAAAGCGCTTCGAATTGCTTTGGGTCGCTGTTTTTCTCCTAGCCGGAGCCTTGGAGCAAACAAAACGCACGCGCGTCACTGACAGACATTTAATTTGCATAAAAAGTTTGCCACCCGCCTCCGAAAACCCCGGGACTCGCCTTCCGAAAGCCACGGGACTCGCCTCCGGAGTTGGGTGTCGCTCCGCCGTAGTCTTAGGTCCATTCTGCGATCCTTGTGGGCGTCGCGATTGTTTGACTGCGGCAGCGACCCGCGACATTGTCGAGTATAATGGCAATAGACGAAATTTGCATAATGTTAATTTTAATTTGAAATTTGGCCACTCAACGGTGGCCCGGCGTCAGAAGAGCAGGACCACATTTATCTTACAACGTGTTGATGCGGTACATAAAATGCTCAGCAGCTTGGACTTGGACCCAGCAAGAAGACCAACGATTGCCTTGGGCCCAAGACGAGACGGCATTAGGATAACTTTTGGCATAGAAAATATTATTTTAAATTTTACACACCAAGAATATATTGATAAAAACATATTTTTTGGGGAAGTAATTTAATTTCATAAAAGTGTTCATTATTTATTCCAAGATATTTTTACATAAATAATAAATAACTCAATGTGTAAGAATAAGATTAAAGTACATTCTCTCTTCAGAAGCAGACTCAGACTTTAAATGAATTTATTTTCTGCCCAATTTAAAGCCAATGAAATATTAAATAAACCCGACCGAAGGCGTTTAATTACCAAATAATCTATCGGTGTGAAAATGCATTCGACACTTTAAGATGGCAAATAATTGCTTTGAATTTTATAAAAGCCCAGAATTTTCTTTTCTTATTTGTGAGAATTGAGAAAAAGGCGAAACAACAGGGATTGTAAGTTGAGTGAAACCGATTTTTGCTTTGCCAGTTGTTCTATTCCATTTTCCTTTCGAATTCGTGGTCTGTGGTCCGGCCTTAAAGCGATCTCCTCCATCTTGGCCAGCAATTGTGGCCAGTGGGCAAGTTTGGCGTTCTTTTTATGAGACCCGGCGTGGCCCAGTCATAATGCGACTTGCAGTGGCTTGAGGTCATGGCGAGGATTTATGTGACCCCTTTTGTGGGGCCAAGTGCTCGGTGCTGGCTTGTCCGGGGCTTAAAGTGCATAATTGGCAATGTTGGCCCAGAGAGAGATTTATGCAGCTGCTGCCTCAGCTGCTCCTGTTTCGGGCTCTGATTCTGATACCGACCTCCTCCTCGAGCTGCATAATTAGCGCAAAGCCACTTGCGCCTAATGACCCTGTTAGACACGGCCGCATCACATTAGGGTCAGGCATCTGGGAATCAAGGAGATGGGTCAGCAGCCCACGCTCCTGGGGCGGCCATAAATAATGCATGCATATTGCACTCGATCCCGGCCCCCAATCATGCTGTCCAAATTTGTATTTATTAGACAATGCGCCACGGGGCGTATGTGTAATATGCCAAGCTATGCCATGCCATGCCATTAGATGCATTCCAATCTAACATGACAGCCTCTGTGTGTGTGTGTGTGTGTGTGTGTGTGCTCGAGTGTGCAGTTACTGCAATCTTGGAGAGCCATTGTGGGTGCAGGGAATGCCCGGATTAGCCACGAGGTTCTCCTCGCTTACATGCAATTCTCTGGGCCCCAGAACGGTTCTATTGAACCCGTTTGGAGTGCCCACATTATCATATTCCCTCCCCGCCCCAAGCCTCTCTGCTCCGCTCAGCCAGAGGAAAATCCAATAAAAATAATGAAGCTAGAGACAGCGACAGACCATCCAGCAACAATGGCGACGAGTCCAAGGAACGGCGAGCAGAGGGGGCCATAAAAAAGGACGCTGAGCAGCGTATGAAAAATATAAAAAGTTAAAATAATAGAAAGCTGCTGCATATTTTGACTCCAGAATAAATAGACTTTTGCATACACGATGTGTGTGTGTGTGTGTTTGTGTGGAGGATGTCGGTGGCGTAGCACATACTCAATTTATTTACAAAGCAGGACTCTCAGTCACAGCCCAAGCTCTGTGGCAGTTGCAGCGAAACATATATAAATATGTCGAGAGAAGGGCGTGGCACATACTCGTCGTACTCGTCCACATGTACATAGCTTGCATTTTGGCCAGCCGAGTGCCGTAGTTAAACACTCATTGTTGATGCTTCCTCAAACCCAAAAAGCCTCAAAACAAAGCGAAGGGAGGAACGGGACCAGAGACAACACCCCCGGTCGCCCATTCACACTCAATCACACACTCGCTGACCGCTCAATGGGCAAATAACATGTCAAGTCTCATTATGATTCGCTCACAAATCGGGTAACCACATCCATCGGTGGGTACAGTGGTGCGGCATTAAGGTGAAAAACAATAATCCCATCTCAAACACTTTTGAAAGTTATAATATGCTGATGGAAACCGATTCAATTTAATTTCCACGTTGTTCGAAAGCCTCTTAAAAATGTAAATATCGAGGGCATAAAGCGAAGTTCATGGTCTTATGGCCACAATTATTTTGCATGCTTATCGGCAAATGGAGGAGCATTATTTTAAATCGGTGCTTAATCACCAGTTGTGGGACCACTGTAACTTGGCCTGGTCGCGCTTCATCGGTGGACTGTTGGAGTGGCCACAGCATCGTTTTTATCAGTCAGCCTGCGCCCGTCCCTTTGGCCCTCCGGCATTGTCCAGGTCCGTCTGTCTCCGTCCGGGCTTTGGGTGTGTGTGTGTGTCTGCTAAAATGGCTGGCAATTTAGAATTTATGGCAGCTGCATGATTTGTATGATATGAACGTAAGCAGTTTGCACTCACGTACCGAGGGGGCACGGATCCATCCGAATGGAGGGCAGGAAGCGAGGGCACAAAGGGTTGCCGGCATCCGCATCTGTATCTATGTGTCTGTATCTGTATCTGCGACTCTGTCTCTGCCCCGGGCAGCGGCGCATTTGTCTATTTGAACTTGTGCCGGGCGCAATGTGATCATTTAATTTGAATTCGCGTCTGACGTGGCCGCCGGCAGAAAATTAAACAACGCACAGGATGCGCATACAGATGCCAAAAGGGCTGTGGAGCCAGGCTTTTTTGCTATAAAACGTATATATTTTAGCTGCCGCTCATTTGCATTTGCCTGTAAAATTGGTTAATTTCATTCCCATGTAGCTGGCCGCGGCGGCGGTGGCTCGCCTGTAATTTGCTCATTAAAGCAACGGGCGCTGCAGGATGCTGGGATGCTGCGTTGCTGGGCGAAGGATGCATCAGGCATCGGCATCCGGGCATCAGCTGTTGCCTCGCATTATGCGCGTAAGCGTAAAACTTTCAATTATTTAAATTATGCCACATGAACAATGCCACAAAAGCTTCAAGCCGGCACACACACATATGCCGCCAGAAGCGTCAGCTGCAGGTTTTCGATGGTGTTGCCGTGCAGTTGCTGCTCCTGATGTTGCCCATGTTGCTGATGTCGCTCCTTCTGCAACGTTGTTTCCAACATTGTCGCCCATAGTCATCTGGCCGTCTGCAGATTCCATGTTACAAAATTGCCGCAAGTTAAACGCATGTCGACACGGAACACTCCGCTGTTCCCTTGAAAAGTACACAGTGAGATTAACTATTGTAAACATTTAATAAAATATTGAAAATTGTATGATAAATAAAGCTTTCTCTGGCTAATTTATTGAAGCTTATTTTTTAACCTAAATAAAAGCAGAAGAAATATTAAGGGAAGTGGCTGGATGTTACTCTTAGTTCTGTTGCTAGATTATCTTAAAATATACATATAAATATATCTGATTGCCAGATGAGTTTATCATGATTATTACTTTATATATTCTCTTAAAAAGTCTTGTGATTTTCTTAAGTGTACAACTCCAACACTTTCTTCCACCTTCTTCCGACACCATCTCCTGCAACCGAACACTACCCACATAATTCATTCATATCATCAGCGCTCCGCTCTGCTCCTCCTGCGGACGAGACATCGCCGGATGAGTGATGGCTCCAGCATATCGCGCATATCGACATCATAACCATTGTGTAAATGTCACTTCATCCCATCCCCAGTGGAGAGCTACTGAGGTGTCGGGAGACGAAAGGATGAGGCCCCAATGTTTCGTTTTCCCCTTCGTTATTTATTGGGAATATTGCACATACGCCGGGTGTTACGCGTCAAAAGATGGAATTACTGAAGCGTAAACCAACGAGAAGATATACTACAACTGCTTATAGGATATGATACTGTCTGGCAGCTTAGCGCCGGCATAAATTATGCAATGCAATGCATACGGGAATGTATGTGGGAAATTATTCAGACCGCAATTCTTTTGCGGAATCACAGTGGCTCACTGGAGCGAAGGGTATCCAGGATTGGTGAGTGCCGCTAAAAAGGAACTCCAATTTGCCCAACTCAGCGCCATTGGATGAGCACTGTCAAACAATTTATGCGGCAGGAGTACGGATGGAAGCCAACGCCATAGCCATTGCCATTGCCAGCACCGCCGACGCTGACATCACAATTAAGCCATAACTCATCGGGCAATGGCAATATGTGAGCTGCATTTTGTATTGTGTCAGTGGCTCGGTTACATTCCATTACAGCCATAAAAAGAGGCTTACCACCGACGATGCCGAAAAAGAGGGACGAAAAAATCTGTACAAATGCCACACACGAAATGCAACAGCAAAAGGCGGCATCAGCAGACCAAATAAACCATTTCGAGGCGGTGCACAGCAAGAAAAACAGGGTTTTTTTTACTTAATTAGATTTCACTTTAAATCGAAGCTAATATGAACATAAATATATTATAAATTGGTCGTACTTTTATACCTTAATACAAAAGTCAGGCTTCTGCTCGCTGCCTTATTTTTCCCCTTTTTAAATATTTAAAACTATGTACCTTTAATTATGCACAAAAAATAGCCTGTAGCAGAATATTAAATTCATTGCACTTCTACATATATCTGAAAAGTAGTATATTTTTAAATTTTTAGTTTTGAATTTCAAAGTATTTTTTTTCTTCCTTTCATCCATTGGATTTATATTTGTCTCTGTAAAAAAAACAAATATAATTCCTTAAATGTATTACAATTTTACATTTTAATTATTACCTCTACGCTTTTTCTTCGTGTGGAGAGACATATAAAAAAGAGCAGCTGGTGCGGGAACGGCTGCAGATACAGATACGGATCGGGCAACCCATGCATATAGATACAGATACATATCCCATTCATTGCCCCGCCGGGCCACTGCCTGTTTCATATTCGCATGTATTTACTTTGTATCACTTGTCACATTTTTTTATTGTCACTGGCCGCCGCTGTGGGTGCTGTGATTTTTTATGGCTCATCTGTATCCCAGGTCCGGGCGAGGGAATGCCGGGAATCCGCCGTTATTATTATTGTTATTATATCATTCTTCATCAGCTTGATTCGCCATTCATTGTTGTGTTTATAAGGCGCACAAAAAAGCACGAGAGCGAGTATCTTTCATTATTTGTTTGCCGCTGTCGCAGCTGCTGAAGGGATTAATTTCTTGATTTACCCGTGGAATATATTTACATGGCTGCTACAGCAGATATATATAAATATATATTCCGGAGGGAGCATTGCTTTGTTCCTGTGCCGCTTGCCGTTGTCCCGGGCAGCAGTTGCCACCGAAATGGCTTCAATTTCGCTGTGGTCTTAGCGCTTTATTTCTGCGCCGAGCAATTGCGTGGAAGCGTATACATTTTCCAGCGGAAAATATGCTAATGCCATTCGATCCGGAGGGGGAGCAGCCATCAGTCAACAGCACGTCAGATGCGAGAAAAGTGAAATGAAATTCTTATTTTCTTATTTTTTATTCTGTTCTCCTCACATCTAAGCGCCAAACACTTTCCATTGTTGAGAGGGCTTTACCCTCGACTCGGCATCGCCATCGCCCATTCCACCCACGTATTTTTCTAGGGGATTATCATTCCCCTATTTCTGGGGGGTCGGCGGGACTGTTCAAATTGTTTTAGATTTTCCCTTTGTTCAGTGCAACGCGTTCTGCAGATACCCTATTGCTTATTTTGGCTGTGCTCCCAAATAACAGGGGAAAAAAACAAAGCAACAATTTCGCAGGATTATCCTTGGGACTTTATATTAGTCCCGTATTTGTTTTCTATTTATTTCGGAGAGAGCGAAAACGAAAAATAAACACGGAACAACAAAAGCATCAACATCTCGAGGCCACTGATGGCGGGAAAAGGGTTTGCATATCCCGGCTTGCGTCCCGCCTGGAACCGGCCAAAGCCGTTTACCAATTACTTAAACATAAGGTAAAGCCCCGAGGGATTTACAAGTATTTTTCCCCGTTTTCCCTCTTGTTTTTCCTTTTTTCTCGCCCATTCCCTTTGTTTGCCGTTCGCATCAGGAGACAGGCGTTTTAATAAACTGTTTTCCGTGGACTTTAAGGACCTCCGAAAATAAGTGACAACATTACCATTAAATCAAATGGCTCAAGGCGAAAGTTTCCTTTCGAGTTGAGAAACTTGCACACTGATTCCCCGGATCACTGCTTGAGCCACACTCAACCAGATATGATTATTCAGGATTTTACTTGCTTTATCAACGGCTGAACCAGCATTTTCCGTGAATCAAAACACACCGACTGCCGGCTGTCCCAGTTGTCACAATGCAAATTATTGCCCGACACCCACTCAAATTGCGGTTTAATCAAATTGCATTTGAAATGCAAAGCGAGCAAAAGCAAAGAGCGGCAAGGAAAGTTGGAAAATGCAAATCCCTGCTGCCGGGAAATGAAAACAAGAGCGCCGGAACGAATGAATTATTTTATTAACGCTTAACAAAGGCAGAAAACCAGAAAAAAACACATTTCGCTCATAAATATCAAAGTGAATTCAATTCCCCGCTGCTCTATTAAAATCACATTACCCGTCGTAAAATGCCATTTAAATCATAAAAAATTTCCCATAAATTCATATAACAACAAAGCATAAAGCATCAACAAATAAAAATAATACGCTCGGCGCATAAATCAAAGCTTGGAACTGCAATAAATTATGCAATTTGCATTTAAAACCAAAATATAAATAACAAACATTGCGCTGTAAAAGGAAGAAAAATAACCGCAATCAGCGATTTTCCGGAGATGAAAACAAACACAAGTGAAATGACAAACCAATGTGAAGCTAATTTGTCAGTCCGACAGAATGGGCTCAGGCCAGACCACAATGCCATGGGCCCGTCACTCAATCAGATCAGAATCAGCGAAAGCGAATTGAAATCCGTCTGCGGATACCGGAATGCAATTTACAATTAACCGAAGAATGAATTTTTCCGGCCAAGGCAATTACCTATAATATTTATCGCCAAACCGCAAAACATTTGTCAAGCGTTGCATTTACATGTGTAATTGGCAAACGAGGCGGCCAAAAAGATGGGCGTGTCCCAGTCGGCGTTAATTAATTGGCCCATAAAGAGCAACCTGTTGGAGTAGATCCTCTCTGTAGTAAAGTGGTCTATGGGTCTATGGGGAAACTAAGTAATAGTAATTTGGTAAAGTCATTTTAACTATTTTAGTTGTAATTGTAATTTATATTAATTTATTTTGCTGTAAAATCACATGAATTTAAAAAATAATTACACATATTTAAACTAAAATTAAAATTCGAATTAAGGTAGCCAAGATCTGGACTTAATTAATTGTTAAGTAGATATGAATGAAAGCCAATTTATGTGTCACTTTTCTTCCATTTAAATTGCTTGAAATTCGACTGGCATCCATGCCCCAAATCCACCAATTAAGCTACACATATTACTATCCCTATCGCTTTACCTCAGTAACTACGATAGAATTTCAAATTTATGGCCGTCATTTAATTAGGGAAATAATGGCAAGGCTGCAAAGGCAAACGGTGACATGTCGACAAATCGATAGGCGGCGACCAGGATCAACATCGGCAGCATATGGCTCCCATAATGCAACAGATTTGTCAGACATTTGCCTTCTGGCCGTGGCAACGCACACACTCCTCACTCAGCACATACACACAACACACCGCACACACACATTACACACAACCAGCTGGCAAACATTTGCAGTTGTCATCTGTGTGCTTGGCTGTGTCTGGGTCTCTTTCCCATTTACCTCGTGCAAATTTTCGCCTGTAAATAAAACCAGGGGCAGAGGCGGAGCCGGAGCCAAGGAGCCGGAATATATCCTGCATACACATACATATTTATGTGTGTGCGTGTGAGACTTCCTGTCTCCGTCTAGTGTGTGAGTGGGCTTCCGTTTCCCTACAGCTAATAAAAGTTTGTCATAATGCATTTGTCGAGCATCAGACGCCGAGTCGCCCGAGGGCCACTAATTTGGACCGGACCATTGTTGATTACTTGCCAGCCATAATGATCTGATGGCTATTTGCGCAAGTGTGTGTATATACGTGGCACCTAAGACGTACATAAGTCAATTAAGGGACATTTGTGCTCACTGAAGTGCAATAATTAGTTATGGAGCCTGGACTCTTCTGATAATGAAGCAATATATATGTTACTATATAGTTTAGACTGCATATTCCGCCCACTGATTGCGTGGCTAAATTTAATTTGTGATTTATTATCCTATCTCTTCTTACCTGTTGACAAAACACACTCCGAAGGACAACCTGTCCCAGCTCACTAATTTACTGTATAAATATGTATTAATATGGCGGGACAGAACAGGTTTCCTGCTTCTAATGAGCAGACATAAATCACGGTAGCCCAAACGGGTTCGCCCATCTGATAATCACAAAATCATATTCAGCCAGGGGACCTGGCTGGTTCGCTTTTTCGGCTTGTTTGCTGGGTTCTGGCTGCACAGTCAGTGTGTCAGCTTGGGAAGGGGACAGAGTGGAGTTCCAGGAAGTAACCGAATCGCTCTACAATTACAGTCTGCGACAGGAGCAGCACCCGCTGGAGGATGCTCCCGAATCCTGGGACAACATGAGACACTTTTGCGAACAAAACACCGTTAGCAAGCAATGCGAGTCGCAAAAAAAAGAACAACAAAAAAATCAGCAAAAGAAGAAAAGGGGAAAAGGAAAGCAGGCTACGAGACGACAAGAGTTATTTTGTATGGAAAGTATCGCATATCAGCAGACGACAAGGACAAGGACAGCGCTGAGAGCCAGGACGAGGGTCGGGTCCCGTCTCGGCCATTGTTTGAATGTAATGTAGCGCCGCATTTTCGTGCTGCTTCTGTGTACTTTTAGTGCTGCTGCAAAACGCATTTATTGAAGATTTACAGCGGCAACTTGCAGACAAACAACCAGCAACAAACGAGAACGGCTGGAAAACGAGCAGCATTTGGTGCGCCTTTTGGCATTTGAGCAACTTACATATTTCCCTCGTTTTCCTCGTTCTTTGTTTTCAACAACGCCGCCGGCTACATAATTTCATTTGCATTGGCAAGAGGGACGTGAGAAAGGAGTGTGGAAAAGGTGAGGAGAGCAGGGGGTGCACTGAAAGGAAAATTGATTTGATTTGAGGGAATATATGATGACCTTCATAGGTTCAATGAAATACCTTGAAAGGTTTTATTAACAGACCTATAATCTGATCAAACAAAACCTAAATCAATAAAGCTATAAACTATTATTGAAATGATTTAGTAATTTATATAAATTTATATAAATTTAAGAATTTTCCAAAAGTTTCATTCCCAAAATCCCTGCTAATATTACTAAAAATTGTAGCATATAACGTACATATCCGAGAAGGATCAGGGATATGAGAAAACGAAC
>JAEIIJ010005162.1:0-12873 GCA_018904815.1 Drosophila ogumai
CAAAAAATATTGTTTATCAGATCGCTCTCCACTAATTTCAAGTCAAAAAAATTTGTCAATAATTATAGGTTTTATACCAAAATCTATATTTAAAATTCTTTAAAAAGAATTCAAAATAAATGATATTGTATTTTAACCTCTTGATATGAAAATATACTCTCTTATTTACAATTGAACTCACTCAAATTTCTTTCATCTGCAATTACAGTTCGTCAAGTGCGGATATGCCGGCAGCAATTTTCCCACCTTCATCTTTCCATCGATGGTGGGACGACCCATCATTCGGGCGGTAAACAAAATCGGCGACATCGAAGTCAAGGTATGATACATCGTACTTGCCAATTCAAGAGCGATCATATTATTAATCGGCGACGAGGAGAGAAGATTTCAAAATACAAAACACTCGCCCATACATAACCACATCACACACGAATCGAATTGTGCACAGGCCGGGCCATTCATCAATAATAAACATACAATATATACAATTTATCGTTATCATTTGTCGATGTAACTTATCCATGACTAGTTGAACGGCAAAAGCAACATATATTTAGCGCATAGAAGATCACAATATCCACCAACCACCCACATATTTCTATATTGTATACTTTTCTGATATTTTTTGAGTCGAACCGCTCTCTGCTCCCCTTTCTACTCTGTCTATATTAGTGTGGCATATCTCTTACTATTATATATGATTTCATTTCGATTTATGCTCCCCCTTTGCATTTCATATAATTTACCATTTACCATTTACCATCTTGATTTTAACGCAACATCATGGGAACATAAGCCATTGCATTTTTGCTTGAGTTGCATCTCGGTTTCGGTCTCGGTCTCGGTGTGTGGCTCTCTTCCATAATAATATGATATGATATGATATATAGTGTATAAGGCTGGTCGAAGGATATACCCAATATTACTCTTAGGTTTAGAGTTTGATTAAAAGGACTTGGAATATGGAGACCGGACCAGCTTATAGCTTTTTCTAGTGCATCAAATCATCATAAACTTCACATCAGATATATCTTAGATCTTACTTAGCAGTTGCCTTTAGTTTACAACAACAGATCGAACCGCCATTCAGCAAATACGAATCTTGAATAGCTAGCAAACGAACGATACCCAAAATATATGTAATACTATTTACCATTTTTGAATATAAATATTTCTGTTTCTTTTCAATATATTCTTATACATTTTTCTGTTCTTTTTTTACATATAAATTTTTGTTGAAAACGAAAATATTTGCAGGATTTACATGTCGATGTAAGTCAAGTTTATTATAGTTTAAAAAAAAAAATACAAAAAAACCAAAACCAAACCTACCTCTAAGAATCTAATCACCAAGCAAAACCAAACTCGAACTCCATTCGGCAAAGGTTAAATAATAAAAATTTATACATTATCCAACACAACACAAAAACACAAATACATTTTTGAAAATCCTTTGAGTAATTCCTAGCACTTGTTAACTGTTTCACATTTTCCACTAGTGTTGTGTTTTTGCCTTTGAATTGCAATACATAATATGTTTTCCCGAATCTTTAGTGGCCCCGCCGCCCTTCCACCATACATTACACTTGAATACACAACTTAAATGTACGAAAATCTAAATCGAAATCTCACTTGTGTAAATCTTAAAACGTAAAACGTAAATCTTAAATATATCAAGCAAATCGGTTCAATCTGAGGCCGAATTTCCATGAATATAATTTTTGTTATTCAACTTTAAAGATCCTTTTTACATTTACACCTCCTGTGTTGTATAAATATATATATATATTTTTAAGGCTACCCTTAGTTCAGTTGTCTTGTTATTATTGTTGTTAATTATTTGTTTATAACTTGTTTCATTGACTTAAGTTGCATGCCACCTGCCTCTGCCTGCGCCATGTTCCTTAGTTTCTTAGTTTCTGTTCGCACGAACCCTGTGGCGCCTTGATTGTTGCCTGGCTTAGTAGATACGGCTTAGTCCTTGTGTGTGTACTGTTATTGCTGTTCTTGTCCATAGACTAACGGTCGGGGGGGTAGGGTATCTATAGCCTCCAATTAATCACTAATCCAAGAAAAACCACAACGACTTTACAGGATCTGATGGTCGGCGATGAGGCATCACAGCTGCGATCGCTGCTGGAGGTCTCCTATCCCATGGAGAACGGTGTGGTCCGGAACTGGGATGATATGTGCCACGTGTGGGACTATACGTTCGGGCCAAAGAAGATGGATATCGATCCCACGAACACAAAGATTCTGCTGACAGAGCCGCCCATGAATCCCACAAAGAATCGCGAGAAAATGATTGAGGTAAGTTTGTTTTATCTTTCAAAGAGCCACGACTAACTAAGCCACCATAATTCCAGGTGATGTTCGAAAAGTACGGCTTCGACTCCACGTACATTGCCATCCAGGCTGTGCTGACGCTATACGCCCAGGGTCTGATCTCGGGCGTGGTGGTTGATTCCGGCGATGGCGTGACGCACATATGTCCCGTCTATGAAGAGTTTGCCCTGCCCCATCTGACGCGACGATTGGACATTGCCGGTCGCGATATCACCCGCTACTTGATTAAGGTTTGTTTTTGGGATTAATTTAACCTTCAAAATATCCTTTGAGTAACCTGAATTCTCCTGAACAGTTACTGTTACTCCGGGGCTATGCCTTCAATCATTCCGCTGACTTTGAAACGGTGCGCATCATGAAGGAGAAGCTCTGCTATATCGGCTACGACATCGAAATGGAGCAGCGTTTGGCCTTGGAGACAACGGTGCTGGTGGAGTCGTACACACTGCCCGATGGTCGCGTGATCAAGGTCGGTGGCGAACGATTTGAGGCGCCGGAGGCACTGTTTCAACCGCATTTAATTAACGTCGAGGGACCAGGCATTGCGGAACTTGTCTTCAATACCATCCAGGCGGCGGATATTGATATACGGCCGGAGCTATACAAGCACATTGTTTTGTCTGGTGGCTCCACCATGTATCCGGGTCTGCCCAGCCGGCTGGAGCGAGAGATCAAGCAGCTGTACTTGGAGCGGGTACTCAAGAACGATACGGAAAAGCTGGCGGTAAGTCTATAAAATATTTTATTATATTGATTCGATGCTATTTAGTGTTTTGATAAACATTGATAGAAATTCAAAATACGCATCGAGGATCCGCCACGACGCAAGGATATGGTCTTCATAGGCGGCGCTGTTTTGGCCGAGGTAACAAAGGATCGCGACGGCTTTTGGATGTCCAAGCAGGAGTACCAGGAACAGGGACTCAAAGTATTGCAGAAACTCCACAAGATCAGTCACTAAGGATTGCGGAGATGAGATCAATTGTAGCAATTTGTTTTCGGCTTAGTTTCTTTAAGTTACAAATCCTTCAGTTTAGCGTGAGATGTATCCTGTCCATTTGTGTGTGTTTTTGTGTGCCTGTGTATGGTCCGCTTGTCTTCCGATATACAATATCTGATATACGATATCCGATTCCCGAGTGCGTACAGCTTTCTCTTTGGTACAATGAATTGTAAAATTTTTATTTAGAAACTGCAGCCTGAAAATTGTGTAAACCCTGAATTATTATGCTTATTATTATTACGTCTAAATTGTTTTTTGCTACCGATATATATATATCTATATTTTTGTAAACAAAAGCAAATGTTTCATTTCAAGCAAAAGTATTCCCCATTGAAAGTATTGTATTAACTAGGCCAAGCGGCGATTATAAATCGCCTTCAAATCAGAGAAGGAGCGAGACATGTTGCACAGCACAGAGCGAGAAAGAAAGAAAAACAAAGATAGAGAGAGAGAGAGAATTAATTAATTGATTTAACTGAATTGTCAAAGCATTTAGACAAAGATAAGCCGCGACGTGCATTTAGTTTGCTTTTCCACAACAAAAATAATCCAAATAATACGAGTGTTTAATTCATTCATTTTCCCAAAAGCCTGCCTTTTTCTAGTTAGTTGCAATTTTGAAGATGATGATGATGATCGTTGTTTTTTGGGGGCAAGCCGGAGGCAGCACATGCTAAACTATCAATATGATCACTAAATATATAAACACACACATATATATATATATATATATATATGTATATGTGTGTAATTCTATGTATAACGAGTGTGGGTATGCCAATTATATATAAAGTGAATGCATTCAACATTTATTATGTATGAGATGTGTGTACTAAAGTAGTCTAACTTGGTTTTTTTTTACCAACTAAAAACACAACACAAGAATCACAATAATAAAAACAAAAACAAATGCAATCTTAACGGTTTTATGACTGGGCTTCTGGCACAAAATAATAACAATGGAAATGCTCTCATTCGTTTTCTGCTGATTAGAAGAAGCACCGTTCGAATTGTTTAATGCCGATTTCAGGCAGTTGAGTTCAAGTGCAAAATATATTGAATGCCATTTCAGCCTCGGTCAAGCGGCAAACAAAGCCAAATCGAAAGATACGGCAAAGGTGAAAAAACCCTGGAGTCATGGAGGAGGGAGTGGATTACGCAGATGAAAAAGGCGTCTTGAGCAAAATCCAAGGTCGCACAGAGATTCTTTGCTATGTTTTTAAATTAATTTGATTTTTTTTATAATTATAAATTAATTAATTATTTTTTATAATAATTATTGATTCAATGAACCTTTAAATCAACGCAAGTTCTTTATTGTTATACCTTTACAGGGTATCATAATTTCAATTAGAATTTTGCAGAGCACTGAAGAAGTCTTTGTTGACCTTATAAACCATATATATTCTTGATAAGCGTCAACAGTTGAGTTGAATTAGCCATGTTTGGAGGAAAAAAATATCTTAGCTATTTTTTCAAAATTTTATTAGATTAAAAAGTTTCAAAGTTACAATTTTCAAAAATTCTCAAATATTTTTATTTTGTTTTAATTTAAAATTTAGTATGCAGATTTATTAACTGGATAAAAACTACCTCTGAACAGCTTTTCGAATTGAATTGAATTTATTTTTAGTTGTGGATTTTTTAAGTTTTTTCCCTTAAATTATATAAAATTATGGATAAATATTTAGGTTTAATTTCGAATGAAGATTTATTAATCTTATTAAAATTCGCCCAGAACAGATTTCCGAATTAAAATTAAATCAATTTCAAACTTATTAAATTATTAATTATTAAAAAAAAAGTTCACTATTTTTATAAAATTAGGGGTTACATAGTTAAAATTATTACAAATTTAAAAACAATTTAATTTAAAAAAGTCTTAAATTCTGAATACAGATTTATTATCCTTATAACAACTAACTTAACTATTTGAATTGAATTAAAAGCATTTTTGGCTAAGTTATTGATTTTTTAAGTTTTTGATTCTACTTTTGTTTAATTTTTAAATGTAAGTTTGAAGATTTATAAACCTAATAAAATTTCATGCATTTGTGGCTTAGTTTATGAATCGATTTTCGATCAAACTGCAAGCTGAAAGGGTATTCAAACTGCGGCTTCCTTTCTTGTTTACGTTGTAAAATCATTAGGGTTTTAAATATCTCTTTCCTTTCTTTTTCAAAAAATCAATTTATTATGAATTGCCTATCTCTGGAAACTCTATGAAAAGAAACCATGAGTATCTCCACAAAAGACCCAATTACATTCACAAATTCAAACTGATTTACGAGCCACTCCCGAGTGCCCTTCCGCTGCGCACCTGAGGCCGCCGCCGCTGCCTGATAAGAGGAATCCGGACCGTAGCGTCTGCTCGATGGCTAGATAAGGCCTTTGTGTGGGTTTTTGTTTTCTTCTGGTTTAGTTGGAGAAGCGACGCCACACAGCATGGGCCACACGAAACAGAACTCCGGACTGCAGCTACTGATCCTGCTCCTGGGATCTGGACTCCTCCTGGCTGGAGTCAGGGGTGATTACGGCGACTTGGCTGGCAATTGGCTGGTGGACTTCGGGGGCCAGACGGAGCTGCGACTGTCGGAGGGCGAAAGCCACCAGCTAACGTTGCATATAACCAATGTCAGGCTGGCGGATCCAAGCACTGACTATATTTTCCATGTGTACTCGCAGGACGAGGCGAAGGCCGCGTCTCTGGTCACCGTGAGGAAGGAGGAGTTCGATGCCTCCGGCAGCTGGCAGGGTCCAGTGGAGGTAAGAGGCGTACGCTTTGGGTACAGCTTCCTGCTGGTGGATCTGCAGTTGGCTGCTGACGTTAAAGAGTCCTATCCGAATCCTCTGCCCTTGGCCGTCCTCCGATCTCGCGTGGTGGATGAGCGCGTCACCACATACGTCTCGGCCGCCTTGGCGCTGCTAATGTTCCTCAATCTGGGCACAGTGCTGGATCTGCATCGGCTGGCCGGGATTGTGTGCCGGCCTGTGGGCCCAGTGGTCGGTGTGGTCAGCCGGTACGCCATAATGCCCGCTCTGGGATTCGGACTGGGTCGTGCTCTGTGGCCCGGCCAGTGGCCACTGCAGCTGGCGCTGTTCTACTCGGCCCTGGCGCCGAGCGGCGGTTTGGCCAACATTTGCACGGTATTCCTTAAGGGTAATGTGAACCTATCGGTGGCCACCACCACCATCAACAGTCTGCTGGCCTTGGCCTTCCTGCCCCTGTGGATCCTGGTCCTGGGCAGGCTGCTCTACGAGGACGATGAGCTGGCGGTGCCATTCGGTGAGCTATCCGGCGGAGCGGCTGCTTTGGTGGCCTGCCTGGCCATTGGCATAATGCTGCGCCTGTGCGTGCCCAAGACAACGCGACTCATCTTCCGCTTCCTGAAGCCGCTGTCGGTGGTGCTCAGTCTGTGTCTGGTGGGTCTGACGGTGGGCCTCAACTGGTTCGTCTTTCTGGAGTTCACCTGGCAGGTGGGTGCATTCAACTTTTGTATATTTATTTTTATATTTAAAACCCCCGCACCCATCCAGGTTCTGGTGGCTGCCTTGTGCCTGCCTGTGGCTGGTTACCTGGCCACTTATCTCCTGTCAAAGATCCTCTGCCGCACAGGGACCGATGCCCTCACCCTGGCCATTGAGACAAGTGTCCTTAACATGACCATGCCCATTGTCCTGCTGCAGTCCAGCCAGCTGGAGCAGCCGCAGCTGGATCTTGTGCTAGTGGTGCCCATTGCCTCCTCGCTGTTTTCCCTGCTCCTGGTCATCGGGTTCTATGGGGTGCGTCGTTGTCTGGGCCGGAACAAGCGACAGGATGAGGATGGCTTTGACCACAAGCAACTGATGGCGGACCAGGAGAGCGAGAGTACCGCCGTCTATCAGCAGCAGCCCTGAGGCGATTTCTAGTCTTATTTCACTTAATTTATTAAATATTAATTTAGGTTTTTAATAAAGTTAAATATGTAAAATAAGTATTATTGTTTGCTGGAAAAAGGACGGGCGTCCAAGCGGACTTCCGCTTTGTCAGTTTGGGCAGCACTGTCACTGCGATTCAAAAAACCGCAGGCATGAATGTGTTTCTTACTTTTTAATTTAATTTATTAGGTACTCATTTAGTTTTTTTTATTAGGTAAACAAATGTAAAATAAATGTTTATTTTCTGTTTCATTTCCTTTAAAAAAAAGTGCACCCAAGCGGACTTCCGCTTTGCCAGGTTGGGCATCACTGGCACTGCTTAGCTGGGCATCACAGACCCTGGGCAAAGCGCTAAAAATTCTAAAACCGCAGTTTATAATGTGTTTCTAATGTGCCTGCGCGAGTTGTGTGTGTGTGGGAGGGGGAGGGGGAGGGGAGTGTGGAGGGGGCGGTGTGTGTGTTTGCATGCAAATTTGGTTTTTCAGCCAGCGAATGGAAGGCTCTAAAAAAAGTAAAAAAAAAATAGAAAATAGTATGTCAACGTCGGCGCTGTGCTGGCTGGTCATTGCGTATGTGCTGGCAATTTGGAGCATTGGCCGGCACACTCACTCACTCACACACACACACACACACACACACACACACACACACACACACACACACACACTGACTGGTGGCGCATGATGTCATCAGTTCGGTGCGATGCAGGCTGCCAATTACGACACACACGCACACCGCTTATAGTTTGTGGTGTGTGTGTGTGCACGTGCTTTGAGGCAAAAGGGCGTGCATCCTTTTACATCCTTCCGGGGTATGCTTTAAATTTTCTAATTTCCAATTAGCAAGTATTTTTTTGACTTTGAAACTATAAAATATAAAGCTTTTTCAGACTTTGTTTTAACAGTTTCTCCTTTTACTTTTATTTTACTCTCAAGTTTAGCTTGTTTTTATAATTTCTTTAGTTAAAAAAACCCCCCTTAAAAAAACTACTCCTGCCACTGCTTGGTGGAAGGAAGAAAAAAGGAAGCTAACTTCGGCACGCCAAAGTTTGTATACCCTTGCAGTTTGCAATTGGATCTGAAATTAAGAGAACAAAATAAAAGCAAATATATAGCTAGATCGATTCGCCTGTTGATGCTGATCAAGAATATATGCATATACTTTATAAGGTCAGAAATGTCTCCTTTACTGCGTTGCAAACTTCTGACTAAAATAATGATACCCTGCAAGGGTATAAAAATAAGTGCTACCTGTGTGTTTGTGTGTGTTTACGTGGTCAACTAACGGTTCTCGCTTGGAACGCATTACCGTTACCATCCGCACACATCGCTCGAAGCAAAGAACCCCCCTCTGAAAAACACCGAAGCCCGGAATCTCCCGGAATGCCCCCCAAAAAACCCCCCTCCGTCGACCTCGTTAGCGCCAGCCCCTGCCTGACAATTTGTGTGTATGTGCGTGTGTGTGTGTGTTTCGGTTATAAATATACTTTTCAAAGGTGGCAAATGACATAACGTGAACGAGCCCTTCTTCCCCCAACTCGGTAATTTAAGGACAAGTTAACTATCCATATTTGTGATTAATATTTCATTTAAGTGCATTAGCAAAACACATCAAAAATCAAGGACTTTCTCTATGATTTTGTTATATTATTATTTTTTATAAGTTAACCTAATCTGAAATATTAATTCTATTAAGGGTAAAGAATGCGTTTGTCTTTTACCTTTTTATGTAAGCTGATTATATTTATTTTATAACACTTATTCACTGATTATATTAACCGGATATTTAGTTGTCGATCCACAAGTTTTTTATGATAATTTTTGGAACAAATTTATAATTCAGCTAAATATGCATTAAATTTCAATCAAGAAGTGCATTTGTTTTAGTATTTATAAGGTTAATGAATCTGCGTACTCAAATTTGTTTTTCTATATATTTTATATCTTTGTAAATTTTTTGAAAATCTTAACCCATTATAAAATTTGGAAAATTTAAAATTTTTGGAAAAATGAAAACTTAAAAAATCTATAACTAAGCCAAAAATGCGTTATAGCAAGCTAATTATAGTTACAAGCTAATTAAGTTTTTAATGTCAAATCGGCAATAAAAATGTCTTGAAATATTTGCATCCATCAAATTGGTATTTACCGATATTCGATCGATATTTATCGATGTTTTTGCCAAGTTAACCCTCTCAATGTGCTGATACCGTTCGAAAACACGTTCGTCTCAATGTCCGCCAGCAATTTGGCTGTTTGGTCATTGATTGAATTCGTTCGTTCCTTGTTGGCTGGCTTTGATTACTCCCCCTGGCCACACACTTGGAGCAACTCATCATAAACTTTCGAGATATTTCATTAGCCTCACTTGGGTTGGGTTGGATTGGGTTTAGTTTGGGGGGAGCTAGATCACCCAGTCGGCGGTAGTCTGCAGTCTGCAGTTTGCAGTTAGTAGTCCCCATACCCATTCCCGGATCCGTGGCCATCCCGTGCAGCATAATATGCGATTCCAATGACCGTTCTCCGGCCTGCTGCTGCGCATTGCAGTTAACCCCGAAAGGAACAATGCAGCAGGCGTACACTGCCCATGAAATTTGGTCTCTGAAATTGAAAATAGAAAATTGTGAAATTAAGAAAATCTTAAAGATAATTTATGTGTAGTTTAAGGTTAAAAATTATGTGACTAGAGCACTAATTTATTAGTTTTAAACTTGTTAGGAAGACAAAAAAATAAAAAAAAAATCAATTCCAATAAAAAATAATAATAATAGTTGGAAAAATAACTTGAATTCTCAACAGGTTTTGTAGAACGTTTAGAATTAAAATGATATGATTTTAATGTGTTTTTTAACAGTATTTTTTATTACCAACTAAGTATATCCTTTCCTTTACCAGACAAAATAACTGCAATTTTTCAGTTACATTTATATTTAAATTAAATTTCTCTCAGTGCACATATCGTGCTCCTTTTTTGGGCCGTGCCAAGACAACTTTGAAACGGAGTTGCAGCAGTTTTTTTCCCGATGAGGCAATTTCATTTCCAGCTGGGCCTTTTTTCAATTTTTTTCCCCCTTCTTCTGTTTTCTTTTATTTATTTTTTTTTTGGCCCATTGGCAGTGCAACTGCACCGGGCCCCAGACTAATGGCAACAAGAGGTTTAAGTGGTGGGTGGGTTAGTGGGGGGGGCTATAGGGGGTTAAGTGGGAGAAGTGAGAGTGGCTGGCAAAGCAAAGCATTTTGGTTTCGTTTCGTGGCATTTGGATGATTTCTGCCTATTTCCTGGCCAAAACACAAACACACAAACTAACCCTTAACCTGCTTTAATCGCGTGCTTGGCGCACATTTTAACGCTCGTCGTCGACGTTTTCAGTTGACGGTTGCCACAGCAACAAGCCAACTGCAAATGCAATGCAAAAGAGCAGTGGGTTAAAGAGGTGCGGGGGGTTAAGGCAGGTGACAGGAAGAGGGCGGTGTGTGTGTGTGTGTGCTGGCAAATCGCTTCTTGCTGTGCTCTCTCTCTCTCCCTTTCTCTTCATTTCCTGTCTCCATTTCGAGGCGCTGAAAAATCTGCCAGGAAATTCACTTGCCAGCTACCTGGATAAAAAAAAAAGAAACACAGGTGCGGTAAAAAACGCGGCAAAATTCAAGTCAATTATATCCCCAGCACGTGTCCTTAAATATTATGCGTAATTATGGCGCTGGAGATGGCGCTGGCAATGGCATAATTAGTCCTGGTACCCGTGCCTTTCGTCGATATTTCCCTCACCGAAAAGAGGAGACCTCCAAAGAGGGTATCTTTTTGCCACAGTTAAAGCCATATATTTAAACGAAATCCTTGATCCTTGATTAGTTTCGGTGACTTTTGTTAGGGCTATTCTCCTGCTCCTGCCCCAGGTGTGCTGCACTTGCTCTGGCATTTATAAAGGGTGTGGCGACCACCCCCAAAACCTTTAGTCCCCAGGATAACAACCGAGTGCGTGTCGTGGAAAGTGCAAGTGAAAAATGTTTGCCATAACCAAGAGCGATTAAATCAAATATTCAATTTCCTTTTTTCGCCCAGCCGGGGATATTTGAGAGATCAAGGAAGCAGGACGTACAGTGAGTGTACTCCGTGTCCGGTGCATGTCCATCTGCAGGATAACAGCTCGGTTTTGGCTTAGTTACTGCGGTTTTTTCTTTGAAACACTTTAAATTGATGAAAGTTTAGTTAATTATAAATCTGAAAATTATTATTATATATTTACTATATTTTCTTTATTTACTATATTTAATATATTTTCTTTATTTACTATATTTTCTATATTTACTATTTTTACTTTGGTCTTTTAGTTTATAAATTAAAATGAATAAGCAAATGGAACTTGTGGTAGATACAAGAGTGTATTGAAGGGTATGTGTTCACACAACTCAAGTGTTGATGTGTGTGTGTGTGTATATGAATTTACATACAAGGAAACAGGAAATTTAGTCGCACTTGACAAGGTGATGGACGACAGATATTGCTGCACTGCCCCCGCCTTTTTTGCCTCATTCCATTATATACAAATGCATATAGATATGTATATGTTTTTGTATATAAATAAATATGCATTATTATAATGTTCAAGGAATGGTTAGGAGGTGGCTCCTGTGGGATGCGTTGAGCTGGGTTGGGGTAAGGTAAACGTTGCCGCTGTCAAAATGTCGTCATTGTTCATTCATGAAATGTGCGCCTTTTTACATTTTACCCCAGCAAGAATATCAAAAACAACAACAACAACTACAACAGCAGCTGTAAAAACAACAACAACAACAGGCATGGTAAAAACAAAAAAATAATAAAAACAATGGCAATAACACTGAAAACAAAATGTCCCTTTAAAGTCGAGACAATTTGATTGAAAATTATTAAATAAATAAATATTTGAGGATAATTAATAAGAAAAATTAATATTAAATATAAACAAGTATAGATTTTCACTTAATTTATTTTAATTTTTAAACACTGCACTGCTTGCTGTAACTACTGCTTCCTTAAAGCACTGAACTGCTTCCTGTAACGCCAATAAGTAGGCCACATTTTTCTCGCAGTGCTGCAGCAACCGCAATGGCCGCAAAATGAAAGGAAGGGGGAAGGAGAACACAAAAAAAAAAAAAAAGTGGAAGAAAAGGGAATTCAAACAGAAGCAAAAAGAGAGCGAGGAGAAAGGGAGAGAGCTATATACATATAGACGAGGACACAGCGAGGACGTACGTGCTGTTGTTGCTGCCGCTGCTGCTGTTGTGCTGCATGCCACGCACACGCACACAACACACACACACAAACACCGCCCAGTCGCTGACATCATCCTCCTTAGCTCGTGCAGCTGAACCAGAAGCAGGACTAGGACCACAACCAAGACCAAGACCAGGACCAGGACCAGGACGAGGGGCTAATAAAGGGGTGTGCGACGGGGGGAGCTGCGGGCTGGCATAAATATTGCCGTTTGTTGCGACATTGACGCTATTGTTTGTCCGTTCCACGCTGTTCAAATTCCCTCAGCTGCACACACACGCACTCGTACACATTCCGTTGGAATATCCTTAAAGGACATTTGAATGTTTGCCCGCAATTAGGTAGATCAACTG
>JAEIIJ010005163.1:0-27012 GCA_018904815.1 Drosophila ogumai
TAGACAAAATTTATTGTATATATTATATATTATATTTTTAGTAATTTAATATATTTAAAAAATTTTAAAGATTATTATTTCCCTCCCGTAAAAGTCCAAACTGTCATCTCTGGTGTAAATATCCCCGGTCAGGCCACTGCTTTGGTTTGGAAGCTCTCGCGTGTAAATATTATTATTTAATATGCCAATCGCTGGGCCAGTCCCCGCCCACGCGGCGGGGCCTTAACAAACCGAGAGAAAGTGGAAAAAAAGGGAGAAATATTCTCCCACTCGGAATCCTCAAAGCGTGGAATTTACGCGCCACTGACACGCTCTCTAACTCTGGCTGCTCCCATATTCCGAGTCGCCGAATTCCCACAGGTCCTCCTCACATGACTCTCGCTTTTTATGGCAAGGCATTAAATCGCTTTATTATGAACTACTTGTTGACTTTTGGCAGCTGAAACTTTAAGATGGCTCAGGCTCAGTTGCGTGGCAATGCCAGACCGCAAAGTGCGTAAAATCCATAATCAATCAGCTAATTCCAGCCTGACTTTCGTGCGGTTTGAGTTGGAATTCCTAATCAGTTCTTTTAGGAGCTGAACGATGAGCCTGCCCGCATTTAATTGCGGTTTCCGTTTGCGTCTTTAAGCCGGCAGCTGAGTCTGACGTCCCCCAAAAAAGTTGTGTCTACAACTGGAGAGGGCAGACCATTGTGGTAAAAATTATAGAGCAACAATAATTATTTTTATTATCAATAAAAAATAATTGCTCAATAAAATCAAAGTCTAAGAAGTCTATTTTGACCTGAATTACGCACTTTATGCTACCTAAAGTCCACTGTCAAAGTTTCGAGCTGGCAAATTGTTCAACTTTAGAAAAACTCAAGTGCTATTATTTTCCCCACAACTGTTTGTGTGCACGATATGGGCCCACACACATGTATATGCACTCAAACTAACCGACATTAGCGCATTTTCCTGGCAGGCACTTAGCCAAAGAGCGAATTGCAGTAGAAACTCATCCAATTTTGCCTTGCTCCAGTGAGGTGAGAATGGAATCTTGGCCTAATGTGCGCCGCTTTTGGCTTAAATATGCCAGCTAAATGCTTGGAGCTATTCAAGCAGAGTATAGAGTATACCAAAGTCACCTTAGAGAACGATAAGTTGCATTGGGAAATTTTCCAAAGTAGCTGCAGCGACCGCCAAGAAAAAGTACCCGGTCGAGCAACGGAAACGAAATAAGGTTAAAAGCCACTTAAGACTCGGGCAAGTTAATGTGGCACATAACTCAAGTGAGTCACATGTTTTATTGTCCACACTTCGTTTAGAGGACGAAGCCCGCCAAACTGTGGGCGCCTGCAGCTAGCAGGAAAGCAGGGCCAAGCTGGGACTTGGCCAGGGTCAAGACGAATTAGTCGTGAGCATTGCTTTGGTATAAAGCCAGAGGCGGGAAATTAACATCGAAATTACAGGCACTGCACATGTGGGGAAAGTCGAAGAAAATTAGCTAAGAAACTGCATGTGAGATGCTACAAAGCTATAAAGTATTTTAAAGTCTTAATATTTTGTTGTGGCAATATTATCTTTTGCCTATTTTTAGTTGGAAAATACATACATTTACTTTTTCTTTTTGAATGCCGCTGAAGGGTGTTATTTCTTGCATAAAATACAGCAGTTATAGGAACCATTTACGCTCTATTTTTCTCTACGTGTGGTGTGCTTGTGTTTCTCCGGTAATCCCTGAGGCGTGTTATTCAAATCAGGAAGAAGTCGGCGAAGCCAATCCCCTAGTTTTGCTTCTACTGAGAATATAGGCCATCTTCCCCTTGGGGATACCTACTTTTTTGGAAGGGTCTGGAGTGGTCTTGTCTGCTGTCTCGTGTGTATTTGTATGCGATTAGCGTTAAACCGCTGCCAAGCAATTCACATGCAGACGTGATGTACGTCGTTAATGATGAAGGACGTTGAATCTGAAACAGAATCTGAAACTGAATCTGGTTCAAGCCCACGCTCATCATCGTCCTCGTCCTCGCAGTCACTGTCCCTGTCGTCGTCTTCGTCATTGTCATTGCCATTGGCTCCGTCAAGTCGATTTTGCTGGGGATTAGCATTTTTACTGCCGTTAAGCTGCGGCGGCGGCCATGGGGCGTATGATTAACCTTTAATGCAGCCTCAAGTGTGTGTGTCGCACCTAGGGACAATGGAGGGACATCTCTCGGAAATGCCCAGTAGGAGAAGGAGCAGCAAAATGAATGAATCGCACTTTTGGCCGAGCCCATTAATAACTGTCTATATGCAGGCCCAAACCACCCACTATTTTTTCTCATTTCTTTACTTTTTTTCCTCCTTTAGTCTTGGCCAGGAAGGTCATTTATTACCGCCAGTGTCCATCGATTGACTCGCCTCCGGATTCGTTGTCTCCACGCCATTTGCTTTTTATCTACGCATGCACTGTGACATCCCGAAATTAGGACATCATTAGCAACTGTCGATATCGCCGCCGATGCTCACTGATAAATGTTGAACAAGCCAAAGCCCATCGCCCGCTGGGAATTTGCGGTTGAGTACCCGCTACCCACTCCACTGTGGCTCCAGCACCACCACAGCCACAGCCCCACTGTGCCGGATTTTCGGTTTCGAGAGCGAGAGCAAAAAATTAAGCTGCGTGTGGGCCTGTAACGCAATTAGTTTTTAAAGCTGCCCTAAGGCGGAATTACGGGGAAATTAACTTTATTGTATGCCAAGCAGATTCTTCGTCGGTTGGGCGGCAGCTTTAACTGATGGGATCCCTGTGCACGGCAATAAAAAATTCAGGAAGGGGTTTTGAAAGGTCTAATAAAGAATTCTCTGCTCTTATATGACGGATTTAATAAAGTGATTTAAGAGGATGAAAGAGATTTTGGAAATATTTTAGGTATCATAAAAGAGTTTAAAGAGTTTCTTGATTTTGTAATCATACTTTTCCCAAGAAAATAAATATTTGTAGTATGGACTGTTAATTTAACCCTATTAAAATATTTTTTAATAATTTTAATAACCCATTTAAATATTCTTTAAGATCTTTATAATATTTTCTTATCTGTTTTATTTATAAATAAATAAATTTTAGCCTTGTTAGCTTTGCCTTAAAACTAGTAAATGGTAATCTTTAAGCTCTTTAACTCTTCTATCTCTTTATACTTTCTAATCTTCCCATTTGAATAATAATTGATTAAATTTCCCTTCAGCCCTTTGCTAAGTGTAGTAAGCTCAACTCCATTACAAACGTGCTCTCGGTCACGCCTGAAAAATGGAATTCCGATCGAATCGAATGGGAAATTCGATTTACAACTAGCCGTTGCCAACTCCGGGCCCTAACACAATTTGCAATGGCCGCCTGTCCGGAACCAATTCTATGCACAAATTTGCTCTCCAGCTGGCTTTCCACTGGCTCTCCATCCTCGAAATCCCAGTCCTAATGATGGCCGCCGGCCAAGGCTCTAGTCAAAGCTGATGCCTGGCAAGGCCAACAGAAAATGGCGCAAATTTACGGAGGCACAAGGCAACACTTCCGGCTTTGACAGCCATGTTTCTGCACTTGCAGTGCCTTGTTTTGCTGTAAAATGCAAATGAGCGGGAAGTATCTTCGTTGAGCATCATCGAATTGGGGAAATCTCAGGGCGGAAGTCGCAGCAACATATGAAAAACATGCGGAATGTCTACGATGCGAGGACATGATTTCAATATGGAGATTGCAGGCCAAAAGTGCAATTTCGAAATGCTGCAAAAGGCGCCCTGGGAGAGCCCTCTGTGGTTTTTAGTTTTATTAAAAAACAACCCCACTCACGCTGGTTGTGTATAAAAAATGACCACGAATGGTGGGAAAACGTTTGAGCCACGCTCTGTTGGTCTGGTGTAGCTGCCGGCAGCTGACCCCCTCATATGGGGAAAATAAATTGCTTTTAAGCGACGTGTCCTGCGCGCTCACTTTCTCTCTCTCTCTCACTCTGTCTGTTGTCCCCAAAGGACCTCGGGTGTGTCGGTATTCGCAAAATGCAATAAATACAAATTTCAGTGATGCATTTATGCGCGAAATACGTGCATAGTCACTATCCCCCCGTTACTGGTTGCCGGTTATTTAATTATCCGCCAGAGAGCAGACGGTCGAAAAAGTAGTGACTAACTAACTAGACATTGCGTATGCGCCCCGTTGGCGGCCCAACATATTTTCGACTGCCACATTTAATTAAAAAGTGTGACGAGGCAGGGGGCCGCAGCGTAACCAGCTTGCATAATTAATGACAACTGTATCATGGAATTATTATTACAAATTAATGGAATTTTCTGTGGTGTTTAGCTCGTGCGAAAGCCACGGAATATGTAATTAGCTGGTGCCGTCAAGTGAATTGAAAGCAATTCAGAAACTGACAGACCAATGGGGACCAAACCTCTGCACAAAAATTGTAAGGGTTGGGGAGTGTCGTAACACCAAAGCTGTGTGCTTAGGCAAAGGCGGTTGAAAGACAAATATTTGATTTTACCCTGTAGCAAGATGTTGCTTTTGGGGTATATTGAGATGTATTCAATGTTGAATAAAGTTTTCTCGCTTTTGTAAATATTTATAATCATAAGATTGTGAGTGATGTTTTTTTTTAGAATTTATTTAAAGTGGGATATAGTTATTTTCACTAAAATATTAATCCTCTTTATTTTATCTCTTTTTACCTAATAGAATATTTTTTTTTTAATTAGTCCTATAAAACGTTCTTAATATATTCCTTAGAATATAATGATTTATATGTTATAAAAATAAATTCCATTTAAATATCGTTTCTAGGTGTTATAATTCCTTTCGTGCCTCATAACTTTTATAAATTATATCCGTCATTCAATATTAATAATTTTTGACGTAATTCCAGGTTTCGTGTTACACAAATGGCGTTTTATGTTAACTATTACCAGGATACGAAGATACTACAGTATATTACCCACTCCTCCAGTTGTCAAGTCGATTAATAATGGCGATTCGCTTTGCCTTTGTCTGCTTAATAGCTGGCTATAATCGACTGGCAGTTGCTCAAGTGGCTGCCCCGCGTTGTCTTGACTATAATTAGCCTTCTTGTGCTCCATTTTATTTAGATTATTGCACACCATTTGACTTTAACGCACGAAAGGACACTCGGGGGCCAGTCATTGGCCCTATTGACAAGCCATTAAATGCGATAATGCTCGACTGGCGGTGAATTGAAGGCGTCAAGTCCAACATTGCGTATGCGCAACTTGGTGGCCGCACGCACGCGACGCATAATTCATAAAGCGATAAAATTGGAGGACATAAAAACGCCCAAAACGGAAAACTTTCCACAATAAACTGCGGATTTATAGTGAGGGGGAGGGAATTATATCTGGGAAGATGCCACTCGGATGCGGAATAAGGGGATACCAGGTTTTTGGCCAAAAAATATGAAGCAATCAAACAGACAATAAATGAAGCTAAAGGAGTCTCGCGCACGCCAAGCCAAAGAAATGCAATCAAAGCAAAAAGTAATCTCGGCGATAAGTGCGAAAACGTGTCAAATGCCAGGGCGCCAGAAAGGGGGCGTGGCTGCAGCTGACAGGGAGCAGCTTGCCCGCATCACGGCAGTCAATAAAGCGTAACAATATTTCCCGTGCTCTGCAAGCTGAAAAAAGTTGACAAAATGGCGACGACAGTTGGAGCGGCAATATGAAAATTTTGTAAATGCAAAAAGTTGAGGAAACGGATGTAGAAGAAGGGTGAACAGGTGCTTCTTTGGCTGTGCTTGTTTGTTTGTTAGTTTGGGGCTGCCTGCGGCACAGTTTTGTTACCAGCTGTCAGCTGAGCTTGTGAGTTTGAGTTTGGCTAAAAGTTTTTTTGGCCAGGCCAACGCACATTTTTTGACGCATTAGCACGCACACGTTGCTCTCAGCTCCGGCAGCTCCTCAACTCGTTACAAGCCTCAAAAATGCCATTTCCCTTCCATATATACACATATATACACACTCGAAAATCGACTCGAATTTCCATAATGTGTGCCATGAAAATGCGATCGATTTTCGTGTGAGTGCGGCAAACAACGGAGAGGAAAAAAGACATAATGCTGCGGGCGTGGGCTCTCACTGAGTGGTTTGTGTGTGTGAGGGGTTCCTATGAATAACTAACAAAAAAAAAAAAGGAAAAAAACATGGCAAAAAAGTCAAGTCATTGGTGGGGTGTGTGAGCGGGCGACTAATGGCCCGAAGTAACCGAAAAAAAATAAGCTGAACGCGTATCAAAGCCATATATAAATACTTTTTGGGAGCGAGACCGAGGCAGAGGCTGTGAGTTTGCAAATGCGCTTTTAATGGCAGCGAAGGATTCCTCATTCGCCAAAATGCCTGCAATCAAATGAGATCGTAGCCAAGTGTCCTGGGCAGGATGCCTTGACAAAACGCTGGCTGATTGCTTTTCCTCCAAGCGGAACCTCATGCTGATGGAAATTCCAGTCAAGCGAAATGAAGATTGATGGATTTTCAGTATTTGTCAGCAAATCACCAACCCCTTCTCCCTCTTGCCTTCCCCAGCAAACCTAATAAGTCGCAAAAATATTTGGTAAACGGAACACATTCTAACGTGTTCGCCTCAAAAATTTTTCAACAAATTTACATTTAATATGACAAGTCGGCGTTGACGTGCCTGGAAAACTTTTCTAGCCATATATCAAACCCTTGACAGAATGGGTTCGCCTGTTTTCCCAGGATTTCCCAGCTCTGGGGAACTTGGCATTACATTTCAAGCTGCTAAAAGCACTCGACACTTAAGCAAATTAGTGATATCATTCCTGCACGCATTAAGTCAGGCTAAAAGGGTAGGGTATGAGTGAGAGATCGGGATTGGAACCCATTAGCGAGGATTGGCCACTGACCAGCGCATCAGCAGCTGCGGCTCATATGACAGAACTTAGAGCATACACGCAGTGAGTGTATGAGCTGACTGACATATTGACACACTCTGGCACACAAAGGGCCAAAAGCAAATCCAATTCCAGCACATGACAAGCCAGGCCAAGCCAAGCCAAGTCAAGCAGAGCCGCCCAATACCTCAACTCTCTGTATGTCTGTCTCGCTCCTGTGGCCGCATTGTGGTTGTGGTCTGTGCTGTAAACCATTTTATAGGCAAATCGATTTTTGTCTAAAGTGCCACAAACACGCACAAACAGCGGGGGCAACAACAAAAACAAAACCGGCGGCAGCGACGATAACAATAACGGCCACTGTCGCAACAATATCAACAACAACATCAGATGAAAGACTCGGAAAAACAGGGAAAATAACAATAAAGCGAATGGACGCTTGTTGCGAGTGTATTAGTTGAAGAGCAGACACTTTGATTACACGGTTAAAAAAGGGATTAAATGTACTAAGTGGGCCTTGAACCTCACATGGTTTAGGTTAATTTTACTTCTATTAAAATGGCTCTTTTAAATGTTTAATTATACTTATTAAAATATATATTTCTATATTTTAAAGTATCCTTTTAACCATTCATAAATTTCTCTCTCTGCTTTTTGCCAGACATCCAAACTCTCAGTTAATGTTAAGCCCTGAGCTATCTTGTGGATTCCATCCCAGCTTTAAACTTGAAGTCTTGCCACGTATCCCCTTATACCCTTGGCTCACACAACGGCATCTTGTTTAGGCAAATTAATGAGACCCATTTGCAGATTGATGTGCTGCAATTATGCGCCCAGACCAAGTAGCATAAAGCACTTAGCGCTCTGATTCTGATTAAGTGAGCGCAAACACGAGAAGTGAGACTATACAAAAGCGGAGCCATCTTTAAGACCACGGCCCCGAATAGGAGGCTTTAAAAGCAATCAGCAATGGGCAGACAAAGGGGTAGAGACTCCCAACCAACTATCACTCAATGCGGTCAGTTGGATGTCAATCAAGACGAATGCCATTGCCAATGCCACGGGGAAAGCCACAAGGGAAAAGCCAGAGAAGACAAACCAAACCCCTTCACGCACGTGCATACACCCAACGGTACAGGTTTTCCAGCCTTTTCTGTCCTTTGCGGCCTCGGCATTCTCTTACTTTTGCATACCCATTATTCGTAGTTTTTAAGGGGTTAATTTAAATCGTGAATGAAAAATATATTTAATATTATAGATACAGAAACCAGAAAATGAAATGTATATTATTTATAACGGCCATAGTAAAATATTTCCCAAATTACAAATTCAAAAAATTGTACAAACTGACAGTCGGGTATTTTATGGTCGAGACACTATAAGGCGGTTTTTTTTTTGCCCTCTTTAATGAACGCTTTGACAATGCCTTCAAGTGCGAGGACGGCGACAAACGATGTGGCCCATCCGAGGACTATAGACATAAGACTGGGGGGATGGAGGTGGCTGTGGCCCCGGGGTTGAGGCCACAAGATATATATATAGGACCCAGGACACAAGACAAAGGCCCCGTCTTTGTCTTGGCGCCTCAAGTGCTAGATAATGACTTTGATTCGCTCAGAAGCGAATGCGACTACAACGCTGGCTGCCAACTAACTGCAATGCAATTAAAGTCATGTCAATGCCGACCCCATTGGCAGACATTTAAATTAAATGGCCAGTAGTGCACAAAAAGAAATTATTTATAGATTAGTGAGAGGGTTGTCTATTGGTTGGGGTTTGATTCTCAAAGGAGAAACCTCTCAAATAAGTGGAAACCCGTTATTAAAACTTAAAGAGTTTGAGATTTAATTATACTCGGTGACTGTGGGTTGAAGTTCTTTTTTTTAAATTGCTTTCTTAAATTCTAGAGAAAATGTAGTCATTCCTAAAATAATCAAATATTTATATATTTTAATATTAAATGAGTTTGCTTCTGGTGCTTTAAGGATTAAGGATTATTTATATTAATTTAAGCTTTGTTATTTATCTAACAAAATGATAAAGCCAAGTCCCATTTTCTCTTAATTTAAATTATTTATTTTTTTAAGTCCACCTGTGACTTCCTTCATTGAAGTTTAAGGTTTTTGACAGTGTGCTGGTGAACGTTGCCATTGTTACCTTTTCGCTCAACGTAGACCTTTCTAATGAGAAAAGTTGGCGGTTGTATTTTCCCTTTTTCTTGCCCGGCCCTAATTAAAGGGTTGTCTGGGACCCAGAGCTGCCGACACCCGATGCGACTTGCCTTTTGACGGGTCGATTCATTAGCAATCTGTAAACGTGGCCAATACAAATGGCAAGTGACTTGCGGTTAAGCAATCCAAAATCATAAATCACGGCCAATTAGGAGGAGTTCAGTCGATGACTCAGGCAGGCAGCGCTCTCACCAGCTCACAGAGGACACACCAACGCACACGCATGTAGCAATATCAATAACTTAATTAAGATAAATGCGAATTGTATATAGCCTGTAGACACACACTAACACTCCCATAAACAAAGTCGAACGCACGGACGGCGCGTGGACGTTTCGGGGTGTTGATTTCCGCTAACTCTGCACACTGAGAATAAATAATGATCCTCAATGTTTTAGTTTATTGCTTACAGAAAAAGAAGCTAATGAATTTTAAGATTTTTTTTCATTTATATAACGACTTCTGAAATGTTTTTATTATATGTTATGTTATATAATGCACAATTACTTAAATTTTTCAAAGTATTCTTTAATCAGTTTAAATCAAAATATATTGTAATCATTTATCCATATTTTTTAATTGGACTTCCTTTCCCTCAGCATTATTTATTATATTTTTCCCAGTGTAAATATTGCCTGCACTTGTAGGGCCAGAAAAGGAATCCTGGATTTGGGCCTGGGAAATCCATGTACGCATTAATGCGACGCGTGTATTGCTTGTTTATGCTCCGCCAACAACAAACAGCCTCAATTAATTTATGTATATCTCACTATGTTTGTGGGTGTGGGCGGGGCCACGCCCATCCACTGTATGTCCGTGTCCGATGTGAAAAATGGATAATTAGTTAATTGCGGTACGTGGCAGACGAATGTTGTTTGGGCGAGGGGAGGGATTTATGTATTTTAGTTATTAATTAAGTGCGCGCCGCAGTTAATCTGTTTGTGCAGGCCCAGGACCTTGAATTGGATGTGGAATATCCTGGTTATTTCGGGTAATAAGATAGCATAGTGTATGTACAGAAAGTCACCGCCTGTGGAAGTGATTGGGTTTCCCATTGAAGTCAACATTGGCCTCCCCCTTTTTTTTATTGCTTCCCCTAATGACAATGGGTATCGTTGGCTAATGAGTTTGTGCAACTGTTTGTCCAGGACTTGGGCGCTACTTACTTGATCTTCTCCCATATTTCGTCGCCAAAATGCTTGAGCACCAGCAGCTCCAGGGCGTAGTTAACGAAGCCATACTGCGATTGTGAAGAGAAAACAGACCGATTAGTATTTATGGGTATGGCCGCTGTTAAGCAAACATCAATATTTCTCAGCTAGTGTCTATCTGTGCCAGCTCTCATCGTAAAAATCTGAGCTCTTCCGATTTTAATTGCATTCCCAGGCGGGGAGAGAACGCTTTGATTCGAGTCGATAAATTTGAAATATGCGAAATCAATAGCGATTGCGCATTTTCATTTCGTTTTAAATGTATCCGAAAAGCAATCAATTTGATTTGTTGTGCGAAATCAAGCTGCCGTCCCACTCCGCAGTTCAGAAGGGACTGAGCAGACATACCTATGGTATCCAGATACGCAGCACAATCAATCGCTTCCGCCGGAAGTAATACTAAACAAGCAAAATACTTGAAATATATTTACATACATTACGCATACGTCTAGTTGGCCACACATGAGGCTTCGTGTGTTTGTTTGTGTTTCGCCCGCTGTTTGTGTTTGTGTCTGCCACTGTTTCTCCTGCTGTTGCTTTTACAATTATCCTCCTTTTTTTTGTTGTACCCTCTTCTTCTTGTCTTCCTTTCCTGATTTTCCCTGCTCTTGGGTTTTGTGCTTTTCTGCTCGGTTGTCTGATGAAGATGTATCTAACCGATATTTGATGTTTATTGCCTTTGTTGGGCGCATTGAAATGTTGTAGCAACGGAAAAGCACCAAGAACCTAGTCTCAAATTCAGAAAACTGGGCTGGGAAATAAGGTTGTTGGAAAATGCTGCGAAAATCGGAATCATTAGATCAACATTTCTGTGCGTATGTCAACGTGCGAAGGTTGTTGAGCCAAGCTGATTTTTCTCGCAGGTTGCAAAGATTTGATTTAGATGTCTTTGAACTTAAAGGATATAGAATTTATTCAAATAATAATTTAACGCTCGCTTTTTTTGTTCCAAAAAGTTTATAATTAAAGGAGTAAAACTAACATGGATATTTGTAGTAATAAACATTAAAAATTCTTACATAAAGAAACTGGCACAGGACTCTCATATTTCAAGGCATTTTGCATAACTAAGTATTCAAAGGAATATATTCTAGGTAATATTTTCTTAATCATTGCTTTTCCTATCTTTAATTACCAGTTTAAGTTCCCATTTTCACTTACCATTTTTGTTGTGTGTTTTCCTTTTCGGTTTTCGCTTAATTGAAACGCTTTGCCGGCGTATTTAATTCACTTTCACAACGAATGTGTTCAGACGCATATCACAACTGAAATTGGACACCAGAATTCCATATTGATATTGCAATTTATTTCATTTTCATTTCACTATTTGTCCGTCCGTCTGGCGATTTCCAGTGCGCTGCTACCCTGCGAGTGCCACGACAATGAAAATGTAATAAATTATATTTGTTTGCCCAACCGATATGACGGCTATGATAAGCGCAAAAAAAGGAGAAATAAGCGTAATGAAAATTACAAAGTAAACACTGTGGTCTGTGAAATTATGAGCGGAGAGTGTGGCCAGTGGCAAGCGGGAAATATATAATGTGATCGGAGGTTTTTCTGCCACCGAATCCCTGCTGTAAATATGCATTTTCTACGACCTCCCCAACCGGCTTGGCCATATATTTTATTATAAATGTATATATGCCTCTACCGAGGCTGAAATGCGGTGGCTCGCATTAAATACCCACACTAATCAAATATTTAAATGAGCGGAAAAAGAAAAGTTTCGGCCCCAAAACCAAGACTCTCGAGCATTTCCCAGACGCGGCGCAGGAACAATTTCTGGGGCCTTTTCTGGGCCGTTACAACTGCATTTTTGAGTATTACGAGCTGGTAGTATGTATGTGCTTGTTTGTTGCATGCCACATGCAACACGTGCGGAAGCCAAAGGCACAACACACCCAGTACACACAGGCATTACAGCCATCACACCAATACACCAGCAACCCACAACACAGCCATCAACTGGGTCACAAAAAGGCAAGGAAAATGAAGGTTTGAGCTCTCTAAAGCCGAATATTTGATATTCTTTACAGATGAGAAATTTAAATAAAAGGTAAACCTGTTTTAAAATGATATACCCTTTAATATATTTAAAACATATTAACCATAAAAAAGTAATTTTTAAATTAAAAAAAAAGTAAACATAGTGAATATCATTTTCAAACCACCTCCCTGACTGAAACCCCTTTTAGAGTATCATCTAACAAAAAACAAAAAAAGGGGGACCTACAAAAGCGACAGCTTGGCGTAGAAGCTACAGCAACAAAGGCGGCAAACGGCTGGTTAATTACACGCAGGTACACACAGCTAAAAACACACATCCCGCACACCTGTTCACCGGCAACTGTGCGAATGTGAGCGAATCTCGAAATTTATGCGCCACGACGAGTGCAGGGCAATTAAGGCATTGCGAGCGTTGAGTTTTCATGGAGTTTGGCATAGGAAAACTCCTTGAGGCCATAGAATTTTGGCGGGGCGGAGAGAGAGAGCAAAGCGAGAGCAAAAAGTGGCAAAATGGCAGCCCGGGAAAGTTACCTTCAATTGAAAAGGGAAACTTGGCCTGCAAAGGCAATGATAAGTTAAAGAGAAAAGCCAACTGTAAGCCGCACTTTAAGTCAACTCCAGGCCCGCACTTTAAAAAGGTTGTCAGCGAGAGAGAAAAATATCGATTTTCGTCCTTCTTGGCAGACATTTTTGTGGCCCATTAGAAGCCTCGTTAAGGTGGCTTCGCATAACACGTGTATTAACATATACAATTTCTACAAATATTTCGTGTGTATATTCGTGTTGTTTATATGTCATTGTTTGGCTTTTTCTCCCACCTACCTACCTCCCACACTCCCCCGGGTGGGCTGTTTGCTTATTACGAATACCCAAATACGGTGAATTAATCGAGGTAGAAAGTCCTACCAGAAATGAGTATTTGCAAATGACCTCGGGGCCGTAACGGAGCCAGGGTCCTGACATCCTTCCGATTGAGCAAGTTTTAATTACGTGCAACATTTGGCATTTTGATAACGGTAGCGGCACACTGTCAACAGAGCTGCGGAGAGAGGTCCTTGTGCTATTTTCGTTCGCCGTCGAGAGAGACAAGAGTGTAAATAAGTCTCGATTCGAGGGCTTTGCATTTGTTTGGCCTGGCTTACTGGAAGAGGTCCTGCAAAAGTTCCTGCCCTTAACTTATTCTGGTATCCTTCTTCGGCCATTTGTCACTGCTATTTGGCGATGACGAGCACGCCATTTGATAATTGCGACAAAATGGCACGGCGATGCGAAAGTAAAAACAAAACGATATTTACTTGGCCCAGTTGAAAAGTCCCTCGCTTTTTGCCCCCTCCCCGGAGGCCCGTCGCTCTGCCTGTCAATTTAGCGCTAAACTGACAATAACTGAGTTAATGATGAGCCTGCCATTAGGCCGGGGCACAAAATGAGGCTCGCAGTGCACACAACATGGCCACAGGACGGCCGCAGGATGTGGATGCCGTGTCCTCAACTTAGTTGTGTTTGCACAGTGAAAGAAAATAACAAAAAGTTATTAAAATATATGTACCTTTATTTTGGGCCTCAAAGAAAAAGGTTTATTAATACATTTATGTAAACTGAAGTAAGACTTTAAAAATGGTTATTTAATTAGCATTTGTGTAAGATTCAAGAATTATTAAAATTTATATAGAGAGTAATTTGTTTAATTTAATTGTTTAATTTAGGGTTTAGGGTTTCCAATACTCCTAGGTTCACTTTGTTTGGATACATATTTCACTTGATTGTTGGGCTAGCAGCAATTTTAAATAATATTTAAGTAATTTAAAGAGTCTTGTTTATATTATATAAATATTATTTAAATTCTAGAAGCTAGTTTTTCCTCCAGACTTTTTGAGGGATTTATAACAGCTCAAAGAAATTAAGTTAATGTACGTTTCTTAGACAAAATTATCCTTGTTAGATTTTCTAAAATTTGAAAAATTCATAACTTGGTTACTTTATATTCCCTCAGGCTTAACTTTTCCATTATTATTATTAATATTATTATTTCATTAGCAAATCAAATGAACATATTCAATTTACATGGCTGATTAAAGGATTTATGTTGTTAAAATCTAGAACAAAAAAACCTGCCAGCTCGAGAACAGAATTCTCTGTAATAATTTGTTTATTTTACAAGTGTATCTTTTTTGCAGTGTATCCTTTTTGGACCAAAAAAGGGAAATGAGCGGAAAGTGTGCGGCAGAGCAATTGTACATTCAACTCTGTGTCCGCCCGGGCATTTATCAAATATAATGGACATTCACTATCGTCCGACCAACTAAAACAACTGTCAGCAAATTGCCGTGGGCACGCAAAGCTAAATGTCTAATAAACTTTGACATATTGAGGCAAATATTTCTATTTGGCAACTTTTCGTTCGGCACGGGGTTCCCTTATCCCTACCCACATAAATTATGGACCACGACGGGGACAATGATGGCGTGAAATACTTGGTGTCTCTCTGTCCGGGTGCCGAAAATAAAATAAAATAAAATAGAGCGAAATAAATTAGAGCGCACAAAGTATGCTTTAATATCCAGGGCCAAGTGGAATGCCATTGTTCGCACACGAAAAAAAAACAACAAAAGCGAAACGAAACCAAAAGAAAGCATGTGTGTGTGGGCGAGTGTAATTTACATTTGTTTGAGGCGCGGGATTCTCTTTTTATTCTTATTTTGATTTGTATTTTTTTTTGTTTTATTTCAGCGATTCCCTTGGCTTTTGTTTATTCGCAACTTGTGATTTATTTCGCTGTTTTTGTTATACTTTCTCTCCTGTCTGAGTTTCGTTTTCGGTTTAGGTTTCGGTTTCACTCTCGCGATAACCTTTCTCCACTTTCACTGACTCTGCCGCCTGATAAGACGCGCGCGAGGACTCGGACTGCGAACACGGATTCGGATACGGATGCGGATGCGGATTCGGAGGAGCGATTCCCACTCCGCTGGCTGATACTGTCCGCCGTGCACTGTCCGTCGGAGTGAACGATTCGCGTGGAACAGCCGTCGACGACTGAGCGCTGGCTGCCTCGTCCTGCCGATTTAAAGGCGGCTTTCGAGCCAGCAGCAGCAGGACCAGGACACTTGTCCGCTTCTCCTTGCCTTTGTTGCCGCTGCCTTTGCTTGTGCCAATTGCCTGGCCCACTCAGCTGTTTGTTGTTGCTGGTCGTCGGGGGAAAACCCGAGCGGAAAAGCTCCAATTTGCTGCGGGAAAAGCTCGCTCTTTCGCCCCATCTCGCTCTGATGCCGTTCAGCTACCAGCCAACAGATGGCGGCCGCTTTATTTTAAAAATGGTAGTATAAAGTAAAATTATTTATTTATTTTTAAAAAATATTTATTTTCTTAAAGGCAGAAGAGATTACAATTTGAATATTATTTTCTTTCACGGCTGTTTTTTTAGGAATCTTCGTTAATGTTAAAATAATCTGTATTATTATAATCAGCAAACTAACTGATTAACTTCCTTTTTATTTTAATAAACATTAATATAGAAACATAAGTAGGAAGAGTGCTCAATCATTTAGAAAACTCTTTAGATCAATTTTTAAATTCATACAAAAGTTGTTCAAAAAATGTACATAGCACCATTTTATAATTTAGTTCTACAAGGTCTACAAAATTCTTAGAAAATATTGCCCCTCACCTCTGGTGGCTTTGGACCCTTGTAGCTCTGACTTGTTAGATGCGACGTAAATCAGTCGCTCGATTTTCTCCTGCAATTGTTTGCTTTGCATTCACCTTCTTATTGCCACCCGGCCCACTTCCGTTTCCGGCGTTATTTATTGCCGGATTTATTTACTTTTCTACTGCCGCTTTCGCTGCTGCTGCTGCTGCTGATTTTTGTCAACTGGCAACGCTCAACGGCTGGATTCCGTCGGATTCCGGACTCAGTCAATGGCTCACGCATAATTTACCTACGACAATAGATTTTCGGGCAGCTCTAGTCGAGCAGATGAACATTTCTGCGCCAAATAAATTAGAGCCACTTGCATTGCAAACGGCAAACAGAGTCCTCGTTGTACAGTAATTGAAATTGAATGGGTGGGCGGGTGATAGGGGATGTTGGGGCAGGGAGGAGGTTTTAGGGGTATTAGGTTGTGTTAGGGGGACACCAAGCAAATGGGGCGCACAGGGGCATGGCTAAACCAGCACCTGTTAGCCACATTCACTGTACTTTGTCATGGTGCATCACCTGCACGCGCATAAATTAATTACTTTCTTTAAACATAATTAAACACATTGTCCAACTTTTAATTGTGCTGGCCACTACTCACAAAGGGTCGAAAGAGCATCGCGTAACAAAAACAGACACCTTTGCCGAGTTGTTGACGTGCCAGAGCTGTTGGTGACACTGACGAAGGAGTCGCTGGCAGATGGAGGCACTAACCCAGTAACCAGGTCCCCGGTTAACCGGCCAGCCTGCTGACTGTCAAAGTCATTTTCAGAATGCCGGAGGCTATGGCTTTACACAAAGTCGAGGAGGAGCAGCTTTTGAATATATTTTTGTAGCTTTTAAACTATAAAACATAAGATGGTCAATGGTTAAACATCCCTGAAAAAGAATTCCTAAATAAATTTATAAAATATTAATAATACAAATATTGTCTTTATTTTATTTTATGATTATAAGCTAGATGTGTATTCATAAGAAGGTATATAAATATTTATTTACAATTTTTGTCCTTACTTCACGAAAGAGCATATCGAATTCTAGCAACCTAAAGGATTGACGGCGATTGTTCTGGACACTCCAAGTCGTTACAAGGCGGATTCTTGATCTAGTTTCAGTTTCGGTGGGAGGAAGGAAGATGCGGAAATGCGGATAGCCGCGGAATAAAAGAAGCCAACTCATCGGGAGGACTTGGCACATTGTGCCAGGGAAATGGAGCGTGTTTGCTGCAGAAGGAGAGTGGTCCTGCCGCCGGACACCAATCAAGTTCGCTGCCAGGAGATGACTATCTGGCTGGCATTTAATTAAGAGAGCCCGGCCGAAGGGGTTAACAAAGTAAGTTTTCGGGGCATCGACTTTCACATCGGCATCCCAATTGCTGCACATACTATGTACAAGAGAGAGGCAGGTCTCTTAACTCACAAAAATTCGAAATTCCATTCTGTTTGTGAGTTTTATGGGCGGCAGTGGTGCCCAGCGGGCGTAACTAGCGCATTGAGACAAAGGACAAGTGCATCAGGATAATCGCATCACACTTGAGTAAATAAATTTCTGAAGTGGAACAGACTCTGCTGAAACATGTTTTGCCGGGACGAGACCATCTTCCATGACAATGGAAAAGAAGGCAGCCGGCAGCAAGCAGAAGGACCCTCGGCTCCTGCGTCTTTTTGTGGCATTTACGTGCTTCAAGCCCAAAGACACTCATACTCGAAAATTTTACACAGAAATGGGGGGAGCAAAAATGTTACCAAAGGATAGAATTTTTGAATGTGAGACGAGACGTCCAAATGTTTTAAATAACAAATTGATAAGTGAGTTCCGGTCTGACCATTTTTTTATGTTAAGAACACGAACAATGTTATTTGATATAAAGTTATTATTATCCGTAAATTATTTAAACAACAAAATTTGTAAATAAAACAGAAATACTTTTAAATGATAACATGTCCTATTTAAACACTGTAAATTCTTGGAAAAAATACTATTCATTCTTGATTTTTTGGAAGACTGAAGTACAATTTATTTGTATATGTTAAATATAGTTTCATTCATTATAATTTTGTAAAACATCTTTCTGGTGTTTCATCATCACTAAGTAATTACTTAACTCGAAGCTTGGAGCCACACATATTTCGAAATTACTCCGAGTAGCCTGAATGTATGGTAATCTCGTATTTAATTGCATTGCCCCAGGCCCGGCAGCAATAATGCCTATATCCGACTTGAGGTAAATAACATCCCTGCATGTCAAGGCATTTCTCAATTATTGCACCATTGATTTGCAGCAATAATAATTGAAAATAAATACGACAATTTGGCCAGGGAGATGTTTATTAATTTCCAGGAACTGTATTTCAGAGGCCACAGGGCAGAGATCAAAAACAACAAGCTGCTTCTTGAACTCCAGTTCATGTGCATAATATCAGCAGACTATTTAAAGGGGAGTAACAAATAAATAAGTTATTTAGCCATTCATGGGTAAATGGAAATCACATTGAATTATATTTAGAACCAGACCACGCTGTGTACGTAGAAACAGTTGTAATTATAGCAATTAATCAGCAATAAAGCTGTGATTCTTCACAGAGTCGGGAAATATTCAGACTCGCTTCTAGAGGCGCGCGCGAGTTCTTCAAACTCGAGTGGCAATTCAGAAAGGGGAAAAAAAACTCAAGTGATCGGCGGCGATGTTGGTGGCAGCCGTTCGAGTGGCATCTAATTATTCACGCGGTTAATTCTATGACCACCTATCGACAGATTTGATCTTATAAGCTGCGGATTTATATTTATGAGTGGAAACACTGGAAGAAACTACATTTTTACATTCATAATTTCAGTTAATTCTTAATTTTTCTTTTTTAACTTGAGGTATATTTTTGCATAGCTCTAAGATATTGTGTTTTATCTCATTTGATTTCATGTTATCTTATCTGTAATAAGTCATAAAGTACTTATCCCATATCTTGGGCAAACAAAGTCAACTTTTTCGAGGAATCAGGCAACTCTGCAGAAGGGAGATTTAATATTATAACTTACTAAACTTAAGTAACTCAACAGCTTAACACTTTTGGGAATGATTTTTCTAATAGGAATGTCTATATTTAATATATTTAAATTATTTATTCATGTAGATTTCTGATTATTTTAATTGATTCGCTTAAGGAAGTATTTTATTTTGTCAGAAGTCCGAATGTAGTTCTTACATTTTTACTTTGACTACACTATCTTCTGGTACATCTGCATTAATTTAAACATATTTGCTTTGCCTGCTAGACAGGTACAATATTTTTTTATAATTAAGACAAAAAATGTAACAAAATGTACGTCATTGTTTTTGTGCAAGTGCAAATATTTGAATGTACTTACATTTTCCAGTCTGTGGTGGCGATGAAGTATCTAAAGGTTTGCTGGTTATCAAAACAGCTACCGATCAGTGCATGAATATTGTTGCGGGCTCTCATTTTTTTATCAGAGAGAACCTTAAGAGAATTTGAGAGTCGTACTTTTGAATACCCTAAGATATATTTAGCATTATATTTACAACATTATTTTTTTATGTATTTGCAAAACGTTTCTCTAATAAATAATAATATAATATTATTTAAAATATTTTCTTAAATTCTATCTTCAAGCCACCCCGCTAACGTAGAGTGAGCTACAAGAAGTGAAAAAAGTTCAATCGTTCGACCTTTGAAGATGCTGCCATCCTGACCACTAACTGGACCACTAACCAGTCGGCCTTCAGCTCAAACCGAACTGGATGTCACTTTCAATTGCTCAGCCAAGAGACTGGGTAAAGAAACGATTCTGGCAGGCCCTATTCCAGGGTACTGTTTTACGGAAACAAGTTTTATCGTCGTACGCGATGTTCTTCGTCAGTCGATCGCGGAGCTCGGGAGTGCGACAAAGCAGCCTGCTCTTGAATATAATTATAGTAAAAAAGTACAATAGCAATAAAAACCAACAGGGAATCTTCGCTAAGAAGATGCCAAGTCTGGTGTTCTTGTGTTTAATTGCTGGCAATATAGCACTTGCATACGCTTCAAAAGACAGCTCGGAGGAGACCCAGCACCTGAATCCGACGGACTTCAGCAAGTGCCTTGATTATTGCCACCTGAAAAACGTACGCTTTCTTCTCTGCATCGGTGAAGATGGCAAGCTGGAGAAGAGTCCTTTAAAGACCTGCACTGAAGGTGACTGCAAGGCCGAGGATTTCCAAATCAAGTATGAGACCAAAGACGGTTACGAATTCCGGGAAAATCGCGTGGAGGCCACCAAAGTCGGAAAACGCGCCCACCTGCGGGATCTCTGCCTGGATGAAAGAAATGTTCCGATGCGACGAAGGTGTCAGATCCGGAACGGCACAAAGACCTGGCAGAGTTTCGAAAATGTAACCTGCAGAATGGCTCCAGAGCTCAGCACGAATCTAGATACTCTGGCTGTAAATAATTCCTCGGATTTGAGTCAACTGAGCGACTTGGTTACTAACTCGAAGGAGCCGCTCAACGCCGCCGATATCGTCAGTATTTCTGAGATTTTCAGTTCTCAAGTAAAGAAATCCGTAAAGAAAGTGGATGACATCGAGGATTTGATGAACATTTGCCAGCAAGTGATGTCCACAGATAGAAAAACCCTGCGCCTGGCAGCGGAACAAAACGCAACCAACTCTTTACTGAGCAATTTCGAGGATTATCTGGACGCTCTGGCCCCGCAGCTTTTACCTGGAGATGGGACTACCAGCTTACAGATTTCCAGAGATCATAGTCAGGTCGAAACACAACCAATTCTCGATAAAGGAGTGGTGCTTTTGAGGACCAAGGAGTTGAGCGTGTTCTTTGTGGATCCCGCCATAGCCAATGTGACGGGCATTGCCATCTTCCTCGAGGGACTGACATCACAGTTTAGAATTCTACAATCATCCGAGAGTCTGGAAAGTATTCGCGCAATTGAAAATCTGGAGAGTGCGGCAATTCTACCTGAGAAACTCTGGCGAGATGTGAAGGAAAGGGGAGCCCGCTACCTTATCTTCAAAGTCTACGCTCGCGATGCCCTCTTTGTGGAGACGGCGGAGGAACTAAAACGAAAGCCAACCAGCAATGTTATCTCAATAACGATACCGGGACTAGACGGTGAGAAAATGAGTTATCTTCATCTTGTGCAGTAAAATAAAAGTAGAACAACTGCAGCGAAAAGTAATAAAGCGCATTATAAGTTGGCTATAAAATGGAAACTGCATAAATACGGCAAAACCAGCTGAAAATTGCAAAAATTATGCCGAGCTATTAGTTTTGTTGTGATTTAAAATCTAAGGAAGTAACTGTCACACTTTTAAACAGGAGATTATAATTTAAAGAAGCTTTTTCCTATACTATTTACTATTTACTTTGTATTTTTTTTTAAATTTCTTTCTCCTAAATTCAAATTAAGTTTTTGCTAAGTAATTGTTTATTTTCCAGATCACAACCTGCCTGGAAAATTGCCCTTTTTTCTGCGTAATGGCGACACAAACAAATCCCAAGCCCAAGGCGGCTGCGGCTACTGGAACTACGAGACCTGGCTAAGCGATGGAATCTCCACCTGTGGCAGTGGCAGTGAAGTCCCACTAGATAACTCATCGCATCCCGTGATCCTCTGCCATGCGGATCACCTCACCCAGTTTACGTTCCTGCTGGGTGTCAGAAAGCCACCGGAAGTGATAGCAGTCACCGGCGAAGAGGAGTTACCTTTGGATATCATAACATATATGGGATTGTCGCTATCACTAATGGGTCTATTGGGCATTTTTGTGACTGCGGCACTGTTCAAGCGCTTCCGGAACTTGGCCTCCACGAAGATCCTGCTGAATCTGTGCGTGGCTCTGGGACTCCAGCTCTCGCTGTTCCTGGTGCTGAGCGAAGGTGACTTGCTGAAACAGCTGGATAGTACTGACTTCGATCGTTGCCTGGTGACGGGAGCCCTGATGCAGTACCTGCTCCTGGTGGTCTTCAGTTGGATGTTCATCATTGGCTTGCTGCAGTACAAGCGATATGTAAAGGTGATTGGGGTGAAGCATCCGAAGCACTATATACTGATGTCTGCACTGGTGGCTTGGACCCTTCCCCTGATACCCACGCTCCTGGTGGTTTTCCTGGACTCGGCCTCCTACAGACCCAGTGACAATACCACCACTGAGGATATACCGATCCTGTGCTATCCCTCTGGATATGGTCTGGGACTGGGTGTGATCTTGCCCATTGGTCTGATCACCCTGTTCAATATCTTGATACTGGGATACATCAACTGGAGTGTCCAGAGAGCACTCTTCACTCAGAATCTCATCTTGAAGCAACTGCATCTCTCCGTGCTGCTCTTCTTCCTCCTGGGAGTCACCTGGATTTTCGGATTGTGCGCCTTTTTTAATTTCGGAAAAATATTTTCGTACCTCTTTTGCATCACGGCCACAATGCAGGGATTCGTTCTATTTCTTTACTTTGTAGTATTCAACAAGGATAATCGGCGATCCTGGCTGGGACTGTGCCGTCTCCTGCGTTCGAAACGTGGTGAGGAAGTCATAGAGCTGGCCACCGAATCTAATTTTAAGAACTCGTTGAAAACTCAAAGTACAAGTAACTAAGTGTGTACAGTTTAGAGATTATATCTATATTCGAATAAGGTAAATTATTTCGTTTGCTATATAAACAATAATATTTTAAAATGTATATAGACTAATATTTGTAAAAGAATATGCAATAAAAAAAAACTTAAGTATGTGCTATATTTATATCTGTAAAAATTAGAGTTCTTTAGTTGGAAATATGATATTAAAACTTCAAATAAAATTATTTTACAGTGTAATAAAAAAGATAAGAATTGCAGAACACACAGATACCCAAAAGATACTTTGATAAAAAGTGACATTGCCCATGAATCTCGTTAAGATAACAAATTTATCCAACAAAAGGAACCTAGTTTTGTTTAAATTCCATGTAAAACTAGGAAATTTCTTATAGACAATATTTTAAACATTTCATTTTCCACAGAAGAAGAACACTATTGTGCGATAATTGTTATTTGCTGTGCCTGAAGAGAGTTAATTATACAATTTACAATCAGTAATCTGTGTGGAAACCGGTTATCATAGAAATTCGCATGGAAAGTAAACATTGCATTGGGGCAACAAGGCAATGATTCACCAAAGCAAGCATAACTTAATAAAAAAATTAAAGACTTCATTTAAAAATACTTTATTATATTTTTATATTAACCTCTTAAGTATTTTTTATAGCAATTTATATGATTTAAAGCTCTCATCTTTTATCATAATAAAACATAAACATTTTTAAGCTTTTAACTATAGAAATATATAGCCTAAAGTTAAGGTTTACGAATCGAATGGGTCAAGAAAGCTGTTTAGCTTTTGTTAACTTTTGTAGGCAGCTTTTACCCGTTTGGTAGCTTTCAACCGTTGGCTTTCAAGTATTTCCCCGCTCACTTCAAATTTATGACTTCTAATTTATGTAAATGAGATGACAAGTTCGCTTTTGGTGAATGTATTTCATAGATTACGACGGCACACGGCGCACGGCTTGGCTTAACTTCGCTTTTATTGGATGCGATAAGGTCGTAAGTCTTAGTCATGGATCGGATGAAGTGTTGTTGGTGTCTTAATTTAGATTAAACATTATACACAACTAAAGTATCGTTAAATTAGTGCTAGGAACCAGTAAGCTTAAGGCAAATTAGCCAGGCACTCGGCTGGTTGTCTACTCATTGGCGGCGGTGGCGGCATTCCACAGCCAGAAGCCGAACTCGTTTCGTGACAACAAACGCTGCCGCCTCCGATAAAAGATGGCTACAAAGAGTAGCTTCGATTTCAGCGCTTTATCACCAGCAACCGCAGCGGAATGTAAGAGCTTCCGGGTACCACATCCTTGCCCTCCGGCAGGAAGTTCTGCGCGTAGTTCTTCGGCGTCGGCGAATTGGGGGGCACTGCATACTCCAGGACGTTGTCCGAGGCGGCACCGGAAACCACATACACTTGCATTACAGCCTGCGGCTTTTGCCACTTCTCCGGCGATACTTCCGCCTTCGTCTGTTGCGCGAGGGCCCGCCGGGAGAACTGCGTCTGCTGTTGCGCCTGGTGATTTTGATCCGCCTGCTGGAAGCGCTCCAGGTGGCCCTGGATGATCCTACGCAGGGCGGCCATTGTGCTGGGCGACGGCGGGGAGTAGACATAAGCCTTTGCCGGTGGGCGTGGCAGGTAATCACGGCCACGAGTGGCGGCACTGGCCATGGCCACAACAGTCAACAGCTGAAAGATAAATACAAAACAATTAATCAATATAAAATATGTAAATTAAAAGCATAAAACGCCAAAACAATACTATGTTATAATGATGAATTTATAAATTTTATTCATAAAAAATTAGCACTTAAGTTTATTCCTTTTAAAAATAGATAAAATATTAATTGAATTTAAAGAGCTTTTAAAATGCAGCATTTATACATGGACAGAAGCCATTTATCTGAAGCCAAAATAGGCTTTCACTTTCGAATTTTGTATTTCTAAACACTTTGCTTAAATTATTGCCATATTTAGAAACCTTACAGATACTGAAAATTAAGTAACTATATCATAGTAGGTCTCATTATATACATAATATAAATAAATAATTTATATTATAAATGCATAAAAAAGTTCCGGTTGCCAAGCCAAAACTATACTAAATTACTTTCTTTAATTAAAGCAAAATAGATGTGACTTCCAAACAGTAACCAGGCTTTTGTCTGCACAAACATGAAACTCGTTTTAATATCTGATTTCCATTTTCTTAAAAATAAACGTCAGCCATAATTATATTCGTCAAATCTAAATCAAAATATCTAGTTTTCAAGAATTGGTCCATAAAATTGTGTCAATAAAAAAATGATTGGTTTGTTTTTAAAAGTTAAAGGGGAATTTCCATAAAGGTTAAAACAACTAAAAGTAATTAGTTAACTTTAATATTTTTAAATGATATAATATTTTAGAAGTCTAAATGGTATAAGTAATTTTTTGTATTTATAAAACACTGTTTTACTATCACTTTCTGAATTAAAATTTAATTTTAAATCACAGAATTTGTATGCAAAACAAAACACTTTCTACCTGATCCTAACTTACCAATAAACAAGTCCTGTACATGGTCCTTAAGTCGCTTTCCAAGCTCTATCTCCTCGGGTCAGTTCCCAGCTAAAATTTCCGACCGATCACCGGTTAACTCAATGGCAGACTGAAGCGATCGTAGCTTCTGCTCCGCCGACTCGTTTCAAGTTCAGGGTCTCGGCGTGTGCATTTACATAAATTTCTACCAAACAGCCACTCCATTCCAATCTCCATTCTCCGGTCTCCGGTCTACGTAGTCCGTTCTCCGTTCTGCGTCTGTGAGTTGTTTGTGAGAAGTCCAATTCTGCTGGCACGTGATTTATGCATATAGTTTTTTGCAAGCCTTCGTCGCTAGGTCCCCAGTCCCCGATCTCGTTGTGAATGCGGCAATCCAGTTGGATCGATCACGAGGTGCCACCAAATTTAAATCTAGCCCGACGAGAGCCCAACCCCACGGAGATACTATCTCGCAAGCATTGCCATTTTGTCTTGGAGCAGCGTGCGAAGATCTGTAGATCCCCACACAGAAAGAAATATATTTTATAATTTATTTCATATATTTTTTAAAACAATATTTATAATATTTTAATTATACATTTAATGTTTAAAATATATATAAAGCCACTAAACAGAATTGTATTTGAATTTCATCTTGAAAGGTAATCAATTTATTTAGATATTTCATAATTTGAACTGTAGTCTCGCCTCTGCTCTCATGTAAATTTTATTTCAACTACTTTATTCGGAACTCAATCATTATATATTCCTTTCTGTGCAGCCATAGATTAGGGGTCGAGTTTTTGGCTCAGACTGAGGGGCGACTCTTCGGCTGTTCACGCCATTATAATTATGCAAATTAACAGTGATTCGTGAATAAATCATCTTTATGAGTGGTCAGCTTACATAGGATGGGGTCTTTACCCGGTCTATTTGCATAATGGTTTCTATATAGAGTTATAAGCTCAGGTTGAGCTGCCATTGTAGTGCGATCACAATACCCATTGGTATATTTATATTGATTTTTAATCGTCGCCTCTTTATGCCTGACAATGCGCATTAAAAGCGGATCGCCACAGTCGCCGGTCGTTTGTCTTGTCATTCGATATGCCACAAGATGTCTTTTTCTCAGTATGGTTTTGATCCGAAGATGGACAGTCAACAACAAAGGCAAACATAATGCGATTCATATGCTAAGTCGTTAAAAAATGTTCGTGCAATAGTCGCTCGACCTGAAGCTGATCGATTGAGATGTTGAAATGGCCGATCATCAATCGCTTTGCTGAGATTAACATTTATATATAGTATACCAACTCAATTGGTAAATGATCTCTGAACATTTTTATGACTACTCAATTGATTGTAAAATGCTAATCATCCGAATAGAATCGGAGCATTTGATTTATTTATAAGATAATTAATTATGGGAGTCGCACAGATTAAAAGACTATCATTAATATTTGTATAGAAACAGTTTCTAAGGCAGTAGTATAGCTTTAAGTGTTGCTAATATAATTTAAAATGGAATCATTAATTAGCGTAGTAATCTTGTTTAGAACTATACTTGGTAACAATACTATTTGAAGTTTTATTCATATGCTAATTGCTTATAATTTAATTGGAACTACAGCGTTTGGAAACCTTTAAATTGTGCTGTAGTAAAAATCGTTTAGAATCTGACTTGATAATTTTTAAAATTAAACCAATTTTAAGTTTATGTAAGAAAACATTTCCTTCCGTCACCTTATAACCATTAAATCAATCTCTAAGCCAATAAAGGCAATCGAATAAAAATCTCCATCCGAGGTTTTTTCTCTGCTGTCCTTTCTCCTGACCTTTCATCCCTCACATTTCACCTGCGATACCCCCCCCCCCCCATT
>JAEIIJ010005165.1:0-29793 GCA_018904815.1 Drosophila ogumai
CTCATTCGATAAAGGATAAGTGTCCCGAGGTACTCACGAGGCGTTTTTATTTTTTAATTTGTTGCCCGATTTTGTATGCAAATTGGAAGTTAAAACGCAGATTTTTAACTAAAAAATTAATTAATAAAAAAAAAAATTAATTCTATTCAAACTTAAAATATTAAAAATATAGAATTTACAATGCTAAAACATCGATTGTTTTTAACCTTATTCCCAGTGAGTTGTGTTAAATGCCTACTTTTTTAAATTAAATATTTAAAACAAATTTCTTGTCGACTTGGAAATTACAATCAAAAATAGTATGAGAGATTTCTTAAAGAAGGAGGAATAATCCCAAAACAAGGAACACCGACTAAATCCTACTCAAGGTATGTTAAGCCCACACTTACCCATTGTAGAGCGTGTTGTAGTAGGGTGTCTCGCACGTGGAGACGTCCATTTTCTCCACATATCCCTCACCCGACTCGGTCGTCTGCTGTGCGGCTTTCATGTTGGCCGCATCGAAGACAAACACATCGCCCAGCTCGCTGGTCAGCCAGATGGCCTTGCTGGCCGGCTTGCCAACCAGCGTGTTGATCTGGCTGCACACCGAGGACAGATGGGATAACCAATCCTCCATCTCCGGGTCGCTGGAGAATTGCAGCTTGACGGGCGAGCAGTTTACCGGCAGATGAGGAGCGTGTATAGCGATCCTGGGTGCTCCTGCTTCACTGCAGCACTGCACGCAGGTGATGTCCGACAGGGGAAATTGTATCTTGGTGGCTGCTCCATCGGGACTGAGCACCGTAAACGTGCCCGAGTCCCCGGATCTGGAGGAATCACCGCCACTGCCGCTGCTCACCCATTCCAATTCTATGATGCAATCCTCGAATTCTCCTCCAGGTCGCTGGTAGCGGGCATCCGCTGACTTTACCCACGAGGAGAGCTCCACCGCCTTCTCGAACTTGGCCACAGTTTGGAGCTTGGCAAGCCTCTCCTGCCGCCGCTGCAGTTTGCTCAGAATATCCTTCCGCCAATTGGCATTCACATCCACTTTGCTGTCGCTGGTCAGCTGCTCGTTGAACCAATTGGGCATGTTGCTGGCATCCACGGTGACGGCACCCGGGGCCACGCAGCTCCATAGGATGCCGCACTCCGTCCAAAACTGGGAGCCCGTGTGGTCGTCATCTTCGCCTAGGAAAACATCCGAACCGTGATGCGTAGAGTCCGATTCGAACACCGTGGAATCGCTCTCCGGATGCGCTTCCATTCCCACAACGGAACCCACACTGCGTACGGGCGACCAGGCGCGTGGATTCCTTAGCTGGGTCTCAAACTTCCCACTGATCTCGACCACATCCGCGGCCGGAGCACTGGAGGCGTGCGAGGTCTCCCTGAGAGCAGCAGTTCGCTGCTTGTGGCGGTCATTCAGGTTGAGACTTCCTATGGTCGGAGGTGAGTCCGCACCAAGGCGATAGCGTTCGTGCTTCAAGAAACTGGCAGTGGCTGCTCCTGGACTGGCGCATGAGCCCGTCGAGCCGTGCAGCACGGTCTCAATCACGGCGCACGTCTCCACCACTCCCTTCTCCTTCTCCTTGGAGTAGAGATTGGAGAAACTCTGGTGCTTGGAGCCAGGAGTGGAGCTGCTGCCGCCGCTCTTGCGGGACACAATCGATAGAGAGCTGGAAGTTCGACTGATCTGCATGGGGCACTGGATCAGGCGCCACTTTTTGCCGGTGGGATCTGCAGTGGTCACCCCAGACCGATGGTACAAGCACCGGTCGGCGGCTCCAACGGCAAAGACCTACAAGGAAATGGTTAATCTCCAGCTTGAAGCAGAATATCAAAGCAACGGGAGGCTCACCTGATCGTTGGCTGCCACGGAAACCGTGGATATGTTGCCCACCATTTCCACCCAGCCCTTGCCCATGGCCGAATCCTCACTTATGCCGGCCGCTTCGCCCTTAATGCCTCTCCTGAACCAGGCATGATGGTCGTTGGTGACACACCACACGGCATCGGTGCCGACGGAGACGTGAACTATGCGCAGGCTGCAGGAAGCCACTGGGGTCTTCACATCCAGCCAAGACTCTCCCGAAAGATTATCCCGGGTCACTCCGGTGCGCACTATAACCCGGCCGTTGTAGAGAACCGCCCAGACCAAGCCCGTGGGTCCAACGCTAATCTGTGACAACTCGCTGCCGGTGGGCGTGGGAATAGCGGTCCAGCGGAGCCCCTCCGGTGCCGATTTGGATACACCCGTGCGGAACATGGCTCTGCCGTGGGCGGTTATGGCCCAAACGCACAAGGTGCCGGCCGGGGCATTGGGTACGTTGGTGCCACCGATTGCCACGTCGATGAAGGGCTCCTGCGTGGGATCCTTGTGCAGGGGAGCCACAGCGCACCAGCTATTCAGGGCGGCATAGCGCCGGAAACGTATCCACTTGCGGCGCCGCACATATGAGTTCCACGACTTCTTGGCCGAATAGGAAGCGGGAAAGTCCAGGGCGTACATCCACCCATCCTCGGGCAGCTGCTGGCCGTCCAGCTCCAGATCCAGGTGCCAGTCGCCGTCCCACTGCCAGGCCATCGATGGCAGCCGGATCTTGTCCACGCTGCGCTCCACGCTGCCATCTACCGAGGAGTACCTGTACCGATCCGTGGGCAGCAGTGTCTTCGAGAAACCCTCGATGGGCAGCCAGCGCTCATTCTCATACGACTCCTCCCTGATCCGGATGGGCACGTCCAGGCCATGGACGTGCACGTACACCTGACGGTCGCCGCCAATGGCCCACAGGAAGTTGGGCACAGCGCAGATCTTCTTAAACTCCAGTCCCAGATACGGCAGTTCGCGCCACGCTCCCGAGCTGGTGGACAGCGTGTAGACGCGTCCCTCGCTGCTGGCGGCGAACAAGTATGAGCTGGGCATGGTTGGATCTTCTACGTCTTGTGATTCTCCTCTTTGTCTCACATCGTGTTTACAATTGCGAAAATTGATTTTTCTGCAAGACGGCCAGTATGACCTTGGTTAAATCCTACATCAGATGTTTTTTGCTCAAGAATGGTGAGGGGATTTTTCCTTCAATGGCAGCTGGTCACATTCTCATGAAGGGCTCCCGACATCAGCGTTGCCAAACTTTGCGGGGAAATTTGCGGTTTTTTTTTATTTTTCGCTATTAAAAGTTGGAAACAATTTGTAGTTGGAAAGATAAGATGCCTTTTTAAAGCATACATTATTTAAATATTAAGCTAACATAAGATAAATCCGCTTAAAAAATGTTCAATGAAATTTAAATTTTTTGAGATTTTTTAGGGGAAAATTTAACTTTGCATCTGGCAACACTGACACTGATGTTTTTGCACCTCTAATTGACGCCAAGAAATTATACATTGATTTTGAATAAAATGGTAAAAATCTAAACGTTTATTCCCTTAAACCGCCCAGTGAACCCCTCGAATCGAGGGCAAAGAGTCACCGATTGATTCCGTGCCGGTAGAGAGTTACAGCAGCCCCAAATACGGGCTTTCGGCGTGGCGATGTTCGACGCAAAAAGGCGAGCACGCGCAGGGCAGGCTGTCGCTGTCTGGTCGGTCGTTTGTCGTCCGTCGTATCAGCAGCTGACTCTGGTGGCAGTGGCAACCGGAGGGCCGACATCACGGACGACGACTCCCCGCACCGACAACAGCATCGGCCCATCCCTGGCCATCCGTGGGCTGCAGTCCGGAGCCGAGTCCCAACCAGCAGAAGCAGCCGGTATTTCGTGGAGTTGTAAAACAACTCGGGGCGCACACACATACATATGGTCAGGGTGCAAAACGCCCGTGCAGCCCCACAAACATATATATATATATATATGTATTAGAGTCGTATTATCGTATATACGCCATATATATATATATATGTATCCGCCGATGTCCTGTGCATCCCGTGAATCTTCTTCACTGCATTTCGCGAGTTCGTGGTGTTCGTCGGCATACCAAAAGAGCCTAAAAAAACTCCCCTTAATGACGTTTAAAACAAGTGATTAAACCCTATTAACCGGAACCTTTCTCATCCCAAAAACACAGTCAACCACACACTGAAGCCTGTAGCGAACGCTGGTCCTATTGGAAACACAGTGGTAAGTGGACAAGTGCCTCTCCGTTACATCGAATGTATAATCATGTGAAACCGAAACTTCTTATGCACGCAGCGCATCCTCACATTCGGCGGACGGAACGGGACGAACTCTCCGGGACTCACATCACAATAAGTCATGCCACGGGGAAAACGCCGAGCAGCAGATATTGGCGACAACATGGATGGTCAATCGAAGAGAGCCCGTACCAGCTACGCCAGCATACCGACACAACAGAGCAGCAGGTGAGTTGTAGTTGGTAGTGGCCAGAATGCTGAGCAGGGGAAATAATGCTTTGGGCCTGAGTGTGTCACCTGTTCTGGGTAGCAGCATCAACTGGCCCAATAGAGTGTCAATACGAATGTTTATTACTGATCGCCGGGTTCTCATACACTTGCCCTAAGCTACAGACTTGAATGAAAATAGATTTTTTTTGTAATTGTAATTAAATTGAATAAATAATTAAATAATTAGATAAGGAGATATGGCAATAGCTTAACAATGCTGAATGAAATAAGTAATTTCTCTTTCCAAAATTTTTTTCTTATATAAGCATTTTTTTTAAGAGAAAATTAATAGATAAAGTAACCATCCATATTCAAGGACTTAAAAAATGCCCATTCATGGAAATACTTCAATGAAACTTGCCTCATCATCGAGATAAGAAAATATAATTCAATCATACGATAAAAAATTTGTTATTCACTTTTAAAATAACCACTTTAACTATTTAGGCTGTGTTATATGTTACCACATAATTTTAGAAGTATTTCCAGTGAAGGTATAGAAGATTAAGGTTCTTATCTCTTAATAATTATTGACTCGGGAGGAAATCAGTGTGAATTTGAAATAGATTACGCACCTGCCGAGGTTTAAGAATGTCTAAACATTTCTCTATTTTAGTTCATATTTTATATTTTATACTTTGGTAGTCATATCAAGTATTTAGTTTACGCTTAGTTAAAAAATATGGGCAATAATGACTTTTACAAGAGGTTTCCTGGTTAAAGTCTTTGTACTCATCACATGCTTGTTCCAAAAATTCTTTATTTTTAGCATAATCACCATTAAATATATTTATGATTATTATAAAGTCCATAAAAATAAAGTCCTGCAACTAAGGACAGAAAATATAACAGTACTCAAAGACTTAGAAATGATGATTTAATTGTTCATATAACATCTAATGACGGTCTAATAATTTGTAGGAATTGATATGCACTCAGAGTTACTGAAGAACAATTATTTTAAATTACAATAGAAAATCTAATAAACAACCTTATAATAAAGTAAATAATAAAATTATTTGAAAGTACAATAGTACTTGCTATTAGATCGCAGAAACTCGTTTAATATACCGGCTGGCATATATTCTATGGATACTTACATTCATCATAGAATATTTCAAGTTTTCCGGTCACGTCTTGAAATTGTTTTTGCAAGAATCATGTACATTGCTGATAAGAAGATTAAAAACTATTATTAAATATTTACCAAACAAGTCAAAGGGCAATGCTTTTTCAGCAGGCATCCAGTATTTATTTTTAATAAAACTCATTAATATTAATTTTAAACAAAAGCATTTTTAGTTTATCATGCGTTGTTTTTTTCCCCACATACATATTTTTCATTATTTCAACTGGCAAACCTTCGAATGGATTAAGAGATAATGAATTTTAAATAGAAAAGGTGCAGGAGATTTCGTTAAAATGTACAGAAATATAGATAAAGATGAAACTAGAGGAGGGAGCTACACGATCTTGGCCAACTTTGGTCGTTCGCTTAGAGATTAGAGTTTGCCTTGGTAAATAATAGTTGTGGTTGGTTAATCATCATGATATATATATATATATGTATATATTAACATTTAATAATCATATATGGTGCGCTATTATTTATACATTTTAACAATATGGAAGACATTTGCATTTCTCATATATGTATATCTTTATGTTGCTTTCGATAATTTCGTAAATCTGCCGGGACAACTCCTCGATTTTGACTCTTAAAGTTTTAAAATAGGACTACAGAGGATTGCAATAGATCCAACAAACGTGGGGGATATGTGTAGACAACGATATGATCTCAAATAGTTGAACGAAAACGAACGCTTCACTTGGTTGTTGTTGAACCCTGCTCACTCCATTGAGCCGTACTGGACCTTCTTGACCTTAAAGTACCTGTAAAGAAAGAGAGATTCTGTAGCTTACGTTCGTGATTTTGTCGAAAAGCGTAATCTCACCTCCAACCGCCGTAACCCGAGATGGTCAGCAGGACGGCAATGGCCAAAGCTGTTCCCACGGCCAAGGGCGCGGTCTCATCCCGATAGGAGCCGGTGGCGCTGCAGTGGAAGGACGGGCCCCACTTGCCGCTGTCCTTGAACATGAAGCTCTGCATGTGCATGTCCCTCAGATACAACTTGGCTATGTGCCCCGACTGGTCGCCGGAGTCGTGCGGGGCGTACATGATCACAGTTTGCTCCTTGTCGCACAGATAGGACTTGCCCACCGGCGTGGGGAAGTACATGGGCGTCTGGGCGGGTGAGGTGAGCTTGACGTCGAGGTTGGGGCGATCGGGGTGCTCGAATAGCCAGTTGGACGAGGAGTAGGACAGCTCGAACAGATTGATGTACCAGCCCTCGCCGCCGGACGACTGTGTGTGGGCGAAAGTTAATGCATAAGTCAAATGACCATCGACCTTTAGCCTTAAAGAGCTGAGGGGTACTCCCCATATTGATTTTTTTCCAAATCATATTTACTTTTTGTACACCTGCCCCACCTACGCACCTTTTTGAATGTCATGGACAGGCGAAAGCCCTTAAAGTCCATGGTTAGAATCTCCATATTGGACTCCACGCACTCGCCACTCAGCTGGGGGTCATCGGGCATGTACAGATCGGCCTCCACGTCCTCGTTCAGCTTGTTGCGATACCTGATGCTGATTAGTCCATCCACCTGCATCAGGATGCAGGTGATGCCGTTGGTGGCATTGAAGCGGTACAGCGAGGTGGTGGCATCGTGGTTCATCGACGAGGCCTACAAAATCAAATTTTGGGAATATTTAGGACATCCTGAGAGGAGGAGGAGTTGGATGGGGGGATTACCGATGGCGACTTGGTTGTGTACTTGCTGACCCGCGGCGCCTTCGTTGACAAAGCGCCCAGCTGCAATCCGTGGGCGGCGGTGGCTGAAAAATCAAAGGTTAAACCAAGGCTTCACAGGTTGCATGGCGTCGTCCAGTTTACTCATTTTTCAGTCAGTGTGTCACAGCAACCGTCCTCGACAGTATCGATTTTCGGTGCTCCCACCACTTACATACGAATACGAGTATCCGAGAATCCCACGTCCCTCGCTCCTACTTCTACTCACCTAGCAGAGCCAGCAGAGCTGAGTAGAACAGAGTGGCACTGAGGCCTCTGCCTAATCCCTGGACGCTGATCAGCGGCTGCCTAAAGTCGGTTAGTTTCATCTTCTCTAGCGAATCCTTAGCACTTAATTCGAATGACAATATTTTACGCTGCTGCTGTCTTCTCCGCTCGAAGCAACTACGACGTGTTTCCTGTTTCGGGTCCTGCGCACAACTGCGGCCCAAATAAAATCGCACTGTTCCTGTTATGTTGCCTCCAGTCCTCCCCACACCCACTCCCAGTCCACCTTGTTCCCTCCCAATCCACTGCCAAGCCGCCTTCCCCTTGTCCTGCTACGGGACTTTACTCTCACTTTTGCCCTGCGCAGTCGCTGCTGGAGAAGAAGTGTTTGTGTGTGCTTATAAAAATGTGTGTACACTGAAGAAAATACTGTCTAGTATATATAGAAAATAAAGAATTGTTTAAATTCTAAATGGTTTAAATTAATTTAATTTTTTATTACACAGGTTGACAACTTTTTGAAACCAAGAACCGTAATATACTTCTATAGTTTTTGATGCACTGAACTTAAAATTCCTATACATTCCTATAGGTTTTCAAAATATTCGAATTGTAAACATTTGTTACGGCATCTTAGAAACCTCTTTTCAAGTTTTTAAAATTATGAAAAATTATTATTCGTCTCCGAGATATTGTCTCTCGAACTTATATCTATATTTTTTTTTATATATTTCGAAGTGTATCAAATTTTAGTAATATGGAAAAATAACTTTATAAATCAAAAATAATATTTCAAAATTCCATAAAGATTTTTCCAAATTTTAAGAGCAGATTTTGAAGTGGAAGAACAGTACTTTATGATCGATTTTGACCAAATAAATCGTGTAGAAGTTACAGCACTTTAAAAGTTTGGGTACTTTATTGCTCTTTATCTTAAAACCCAGACGTATAAGAATGGTTCTATGGTGGGATTCAAATTAAGCTCTTCATTTAATCTTAATTTTAATTATTAATTTTATCCGTCTGAACATTTATCATTAGAAAGAGCTTAAGATTAAGCTTGCAATTATCAATGCTGCATTCCATAAACTCAATAATTAGTGGTGCGATCTTGGGAAATGGCACTATTCTCTCCCAGATGCAAATATAGGCACAGTTCGATAGCCTTTGTTCTTCCCAATTCGATTTGTCATATCTGTCGCTGGGCTGGCATTATTTTCTACGCTTCCCCGAGTGAGGGCCTCCGCTCTTGGCATTGGCCTCGTCTCGTCTCTGCTCTGCTCTGGCATGCTCGGGGTCTGCCATGTTTACTATCGCTATTTTTAGGGGGCCAATACTCAAAAACAAAACCCCAGAGAAGAGGCAAGTCGCGGCAAGTCGAATAAAATAAACAAAAAGAGACCAGGGCACACGGCATTAGCAGCGACAGATTCGATTAAAAGTCTGCTGGTGTATACTATACGTGCTCAGTAATATTTCCCTATAAATTAGATGGCAGAGTGTGTGATATATGAACTTGATTGAAACGTTTATTGAATCAAATCTTTTCTTTACGCTTTTCCCTTTTCCCAGACGCCATATCAGAGCGGAGGATGGCTTCAGCCAAAAACGTTGCTTGACATGGTTCCAGGAATACACCACTCCAGATGAGCCAGAGACATTGGGTGAGTTGGAATACAAGGGAAACTATGATATTTCAATATATTAATATTTTTAAAATGATATAATAATATATATTCTTTTCTAGGTCCCGATGGAATGGAAAAATTTTGCGAGGACATCGGCGTGGAGCCCGAGAACATTGTGATGCTGGTGCTGGCCTATAAAATGGGCGCCACCCAAATGGGCTTCTTCAGCCAGCAGGAGTGGCTCAAAGGCCTCACAGAGATCGACTGCGACTCGGCAGCGAAAATGGTTGTGAAACTGGACTATCTGCGCAGCATACTCAACGATCCCAACTCCTTCAAGAGTATCTACAGATACGCCTATGATTTTGCCAAGGTGAGTCTTTCCTTTCACATACACAGCAAGTTGAGATCTTAATTAGCTTTCTTTAATCCAAAGGATTCGGACCAACGAAGTATGGACATTGTCACGGCCAAGGCCATGCTCCAGCTGCTCCTTGGCAAGCACTGGCCGCTGTATCCGCAGTTTGCACAGTTTCTAGAGCAATCAAAGTACAAGGTGATCAACAAGGATCAGTGGTGTAATATCCTGGAGTTCTCGCGCACCATCTGCATTGATTTGTCAAATTATGATATTGATGGAGCATGTAAGTATTGATATTTTTACCTATTAAAATATGTTTAAGATAATTAATTATTTTCGTAATTTTGTATATATTTTTTATTATACATTTTTAAATCTTAAGAATTTTTTGTGAAAGTTTCACATCGGTCCTAGCAAAGTTGCCGTAGTTATGGGTAGCTGAAGGGAGGTCTTATGGTGGTTTATGTATGAAAAGTGAAATTTTGAAAGTCGGTGTACACGATAAATCAAAATTTACTGGAACAATTCGTGGCCTAACTTCTTTAGTTAATTCTACCGAGACTCACGTCGAGCTTTTGTTAATTTTTAATGTTTTTATATTTTTTATTTAACAAAGTTACTAATTTTTTATTCGAAATTTGAGGTTGTATTTACAAAAATGTTGATAAAAAATCTGGAAAAAAATTTTTAAAATAAGAGGGTCACATGAGATCCTAAGGACACTTATCCGTTAACAAATGCATTATAATTTTTTTATCTCGAATAATTATGTGAAGATTTCGGCAGATTTCCTATAACTCCTATAATTCTTAATACAAAATTGTTTAAATGTGTTAATTTTTGGTATTTCATTTAATAAGCTAACTTTAGCCGTTTCACCTCAACAAATTTGTGAAAAGTGGCCAGATTTGCACCTATTTAACCAAAAAGATTTTGTCGATAAATCATTTAATGACTTTTCTGTCTATTAACATCCCTACTATTCTATTGCTAACCAATATATTACCCCCTCTTTTTTTTAGGGCCCGTCATGCTGGATGAGTTTGTCGAATGGCTGCGCCTGCAGCGGAGCCTGGCCAACTCCAGTTCTGGACCGTCCAGCTGAGAGATGCTGTATCGAGTCGCCTATTTCTAGTTCAACTTTTGGGAGCTCAGTGCGGAGGCGTTCGCGGAGGAAATGGGATGCGATGCGGAAGAGGTTGAGATGAGAGATCGACGGAACTATAAGACACATCCACACTCACTCACCCACAAGCCCACACCACACACCATACCCACACAGGCACACACACTCATACACAATCACACACACAGTGAAACACAAGCATTTGGAGAGACTGCGTACACTGGCAAAAGCAACCACTATGAAACTAAACTATTGATAATATATTTAATGTAATAATTTATGTATTAACGACAACTAAAAACTAAACCACAATTTTCTACTTGTAAGACATCCATTGAAACGAAAAAAAAAAAACAAAAAAAAAAAAACACAAGAACAGACAGCAACAAGAGCCAAAATGAGGGCAGAGCTTGTAAAAAGTAAACCCCGAAAGTGGATGAAACGCGATGGCAATAACCAAGAGAGAACCCCAATAGACCTAATATCTAGAGCATGTAAACGAAACGAACCGAACCCTTCAAGATATCAGCAGCATAGTCAAAATCTCAACGGAAATCAACACCAATATTGGGGAAGTCGTAGTCGTTATTAAATCAATGTAGAAAAACAACAACATTTTGGGGACTATTTAATAAAATTATTAAGTAAAAAGCTAGCATAACTCGTGGAATTATTATTTTAATGTTTTGGGTTCTATTTAATGTTGCAAATCATGATTTTGGCTATACTTACATATTTCAAGTGCTCGCTGTGTGTTAGCCAATATCCAAACCAAATGTTGCTAGGGACATGCTGCGCAACATCCAGACGAGCAGGTGCATAGACTGAAAATTGCTAGTAGCAATTTGCGACTTTATTGTTTAATTAAAAACTTCCATGTTTATTATTTAGGTATAATTAAATTTAGGAACCAAATACTATTAACCGTTTTAACTTAGGAGAACAGCGGGGGTTTTATCTTCTTTGTGCTCTGTTTTGGGCAAATTATACCTGATCTTATCAGTATGTATGCATTGAAATAACTGTCAAACTGAAATAGTCATTTCCATAGATAAAGCTAAACCAGTCGAACCTAGACTACCAGTAATATTTTCATTAATTCAAACAAATAACCGCAAAATTTCGCCAAGTGGCGCGCTTTCCAACACCGGCGCACGGTATATACGCAAACGATAGCACATTATACCGGCCAAACGGTCACACCGATTCAGCTGACGCTTCTTGCAGATCATTTTTAGCGTTTAAAAAATCGAACGGTTTCGGCGCGTTGTCCGCTTTGCGCCTGTTTTTCGTGCATTTCGACTGGCGTCAACGATCAAAATCAATGATCATTAGTGGACTCTGTCGTTAATTGTGAGGATCTATAAATTGCTGCCGTTTAAGTGTCTTTTTGGGCGATCGCGGTTAATCAGTCTGTGAGAAAGAAATTTTTCCCAACTTCAGGCGAGTAGCCAGTGCAAAAGGGAGCCCCAGAAAGCATAGCAAAATGGCCGCAAAGCCCGATGATAAGAGCACGGATATTCCGGATCGCCTGTTTGACTCCAACCAGCGAAAGACCTACAAGCGCCTGCGGTTCTTCGGCAAGGTAAGCCTGGGAATGCCAGCCAGTGGCGGCTGTTCCCCCGAGTCCTCGGCGCAGCGCATCAATACTTCCACGCACACACATGTACACATCCCGGTTCTTTCGATCGGTTTCCTTTTGTGCCCTTCGTCGCTGCTTCCTTGTTGTTGTTCTTGTTCTCGGTAGAGTCGGAGAGAGCGCAAGAGTGTAATGTGTGTGATAGCGTGCGAGTGTGTGGAGTTCTTCAACGACAGTTTTATTTTTTGTTTTTTGGCGCGACTTATTGAATTTACATATGCAAGTTTAGCTAATTAAATTAAATCAATATCTTTATTAGTTTCCCAAGACAACTTCCATTTAAAAGTTTCACAAATTGCAATAAACCTTCTATAAAAATATAAAAATAACATTTTTCTTAGGGCGGCTTTGCAAAATGCTACGAAATCATCGATGTGGCTACCGACGAGACATTCGCCGGCAAGATCGTCTCGAAGAAGCTAATGATCAAGCACAATCAGAAGGAGAAGACCGCCCAGGAGATCACCATTCACCGCAGCCTCAACCATCCGAACGTTGTCATGTTCCACAGCTACTTTGAGGATGCGCAGAATATCTACATTGTGCTGGAGCTGTGCAAGAAGCGGGTGAGTGGCAGCTGTTCCTTTGTATTTAACCCATCCGTTCTGACCCTCCTCGACCCTTGCCCACTTGCAGTCCATGATGGAGCTACACAAGCGCCGGAAAAGCATCACGGAGTTCGAGTGCCGCTACTACATCTACCAGATTATCCAGGGCGTCAAGTATCTGCACGACAATCGCATCATTCATCGCGATCTGAAGCTGGGCAACCTCTTCCTCGATGATTTGCTGCACGTCAAGATCGGTGACTTTGGTCTGGCCACGCGCATCGATTACGAGGGCGAGCGAAAGAAGACACTGTGCGGCACGCCCAACTATATTGCCCCGGAGATACTCACCAAGAAGGGCCACTCCTTCGAGGTGGACATCTGGTCAATTGGCTGCGTCATGTACACGCTGCTGGTCGGCCAGCCGCCGTTCGAAACGAAGACGCTAAAGGACACCTACTCGAAGATCAAAAAGTGCGAGTACCGCGTTCCCAGCTACCTGAGGAAGCCGGCGGCAGACATGGTGATTGCTATGCTTCAGCCGAATCCGGAGAGCAGGCCTGTCATTGGCCATTTACTCAACTTTGAGTTCCTTAAGGGCTCCAAGGTACCGATGTTCTTGCCCAGCTCGTGCCTGACGATGGCTCCCCGAATCGGCAGCAACGATACCATCGAGGATGCGGTGCACCGCAAGCCGCTGACGGAGATGAACGGAATGAGGCCGGATGACACACGCATGGAGTCGACCTTCCTCAAGGCCCATCTCCACGACGCCATCACCGCCTCGGCGCAGGTGTGTCGCCACAGCGAGGACTATCGCAGCGACATAGAGAGCCTGTACCAGCAGCTCACCAATCTCATCAACGGCAAGGTAAGCATTCCCTTGAGGGTGATGCCTGCAGCACTTAACATGCGCTTCGTCCCTTTTCGCAGCCGCGCATCCTGCAAGGCAATCTGGGCGATGAGAACACTGATCCAGCGGCCCAGCCGCTTTTCTGGATCTCGAAATGGGTGGATTATAGCGACAAATACGGTTTTGGGTACCAGCTGTGCGACGAGGGCATCGGCGTGATGTTCAACGACACCACAAAGCTGATCCTCTTGCCCAACCAGATCAACGTGCACTTCATCGACAAGGATGGCCAGGAGACTTACATGACCACCACCGACTATTGCAAGTCGCTCGACAAGAAGATGAAGCTGCTGTCGTACTTCAAGCGCTACATGATCGAGCACCTGGTCAAGGCCGGTGCCAACAATGTGAACATCGAGAGTGATCAGATCTCGCGTATGCCGCATCTCCACTCCTGGTTCCGCACTACATGCGCCGTGGTCATGCATCTGACCAATGGATCCGTGCAGGTAAATTGTTTAGTGATAATAATAACAGTAGACTGTAGTCTCTTCTCCCTTTAACGCTTTTTAGCTCAACTTCTCCGATCACATGAAGCTCATTCTCTGTCCACGCATGAGTGCCATTACCTATATGGATCACGAGAAGAACTTCCGCACCTACCGATTCTCGACCATAGTGGAGAACGGAGTGTCCAAGGACTTGTACCAGAAGATCCGCTACGCCCAGGAGAAGCTTAGGAAAATGCTAGAGAAGATGTTCATCTAGATGTAACCTATCATCAAGCTAAACTTTCCACGAACTAACCCAAACAATCCCCAAAAGCGCACACACGTTTTAAAAATTTTATAATTTCTGTTCAAAGTTATTTGATTGTTCTATGTTTTCTGTTTAGAGTTTTATTTGTTTTCCTCAGTTCAGTACGTGGTTGTAGTTCATCTTTATACATAATATACATAAATGTCTAATGGTCCTCACACCCGATCACTCAATAAATCTACAAATAAACGCATTCATGCGGTTATGTTAAGCAATGGTGATCCAAGCACCGAACCATTAACATTACGATCAAAATTTATCCAGTTGACTGATCAATAAAGCCATTTCTATGCTGGAGAAATCTATACAACTTAAATAATAATAGTGAGTAATTGATAAGTTTATGCGAATTTACTCGCTCGATATTTAGCTTGTACTCCTTTGAGATTGCATAATAAATTCTTAAAATAAACTTTTTTTTTATTTCAAAATTGGATTGCTTGGAATTTTTGAATGTTGAATTTTTAGTGAATTAGTTTCGTTAATATTTAAATGTTGAGCGAAAATTTAAAAATATTTACTTGGTCGAAAACTGGTCACACTTACTTGGTGGAGCTACCAAATCGTGTTCAAGTTTGTTACTAACGCTTTTCCCATATCAATAAACTGTCGCACCAAAGCGACCGAGGTCAATTTGGCCACACTGGCTCCCATATTGATTTTATTTTCTTGAAAATTAAAGATTCCCAATACGTACTCACTCGCTGCAAAGCCAAAGAAACCCTTATATTAGATGCAATTAGTGCCGCGGCGGACATAAATCCTCGACATGGGTGACAACGAACAGAAGGCGCTCCAGCTGATGGCCGAGGCGGAGAAGAAGTTGACCCAGCAGAAGGGCTTTCTGGGATCGCTGTTCGGGTGCGTAAATGGTCCATTTCGCAAGGGGAGTGCGGAACTGGGAGTTGGGGTCATACCTAGCTATGCTCATCTGCTTTTTCTTAATTGCCCGGAGATACTGGGCAGTCTAGTTGGAGCAGACAACTTCAAAATTTCTTGCAACACACACCCACGAATAATACGTATACGTAGATGTGTACACCGCCTGCGCCCCACACCAAAATAATCTTAGAAAGCAGCGCAAAAGTCCAGTTTACACTTAGTATCAGCTTATGGATTGCGGGGGGGGTTTTAAGCAATTGAAGGCTAAAACCAATGAGTTTTTAGTGTTATCTATGTAGGTATTTACATTCGATGGCATTAACATTTGCTTACGTATTGATGAATCATTCACTTGCTTAACTATTAAAAACAAAGGAAGGTGTAGGTTAATATATGCAGACATACATATCGACTTTCACTTTCTCAGATCCTTCTGGAAATGAAATAATATTAGTTGTGATGCTATTTTGTGGTCTCTTTTGAAGTGGGTTTTGTTTTCTTCAGATTTCTTAGGATAATATTAATCAGTTAAAGTTTTAGTAATTAAGTCAAGTATTTATTCTTAATCCATTAATAAATTTCCTTTTAAAATAAATTACAAAGAAAATTAAATTCAAATTAAACGAAAAACTTCAATTTCAGTGGCTCCAACAAGGTGGAGGATGCCATCGAGTGCTATCAGCGGGCTGGCAACATGTTCAAGATGTCCAAAAACTGGACAAAGGCCGGCGAATGCTTCTGCGAGGCGGCCACACTCCATGCCCGTGCTGGTAGTCGCCATGATGCCGGCACCTGCTACGTTGACGCCTCCAACTGCTACAAGAAGGTGGACGTGGAGTGTGCCGTCAATTGTTTGATGAAGTCCATTGACATCTACACGGATATGGGACGCTTTACGATGGCAGCGAAGCATCACCAGAGCATTGCCGAGATGTACGAGAGTGATCCCAATACCTTGGTACGTTTTTAAATCGAATTTAAGTGATTTTTGTAGACTTAATAGCTGACATTTCCTCAGGCCAAGTCAATACAGCATTACGAACAGGCGGCTGATTACTTCAAGGGCGAGGAATCGGTCAGCTCGGCCAACAAGTGCATGCTTAAGGTGGCCCAGTATGCCGCCCAGCTGGAGGATTACGAGAAAGCAATATCCATTTACGAGCAGGTGGCCGCCTCGTCGCTGGAGAGCTCGTTGCTCAAGTACAGTGCCAAGGAGTACTTCTTCAGGGCCGCTCTCTGTCACCTGAGTGTGGACCTTCTGAACGCCCAGCATGCCATCGAGAAATACGCTCAGCAGTATCCAGCATTCCAGGACTCCAGGGAGTTCAAGCTCATCAAGGTGGGTCTACTCTCTCTTGTCATCAGATGTACCCTTACTTATCTTGCTCGATTGCCAGGTGTTGTGCGAGCATCTCGAGGAACAGAATATCGAGGGATTCACAGAGGCCGTCAAGGACTACGACAGCATCTCCCGGTTGGATCAGTGGTACACCACCATCTTGTTGAGAATCAAGAAGGCTGCCGACGAGGACCCCGACCTGCGATAAGCTAATCAATTACTTACACACTTTCCGATAAAGAGACGCATACACACATTTATTGAATGCTTTATTCGGTTCGGATATTAATATCTACCTATATATATACACAACTAAATGAAGATTAATTAAAAACGTGTTGCATTGCTAAGACCTGAGAGCACCCATAGGAGGACAGCCTGCTTAATAGCGAGAAATTAAATTATAGTCCGTGTTCCTCCCATATTCCTCTATACGACTCGCAGCCGTGCAACGAATAAGAGGTTCGATTAGAGTTTAGTTTCCGATTGCCGAGCGGACTTAGGAATTGGATGTTTAACACTGTTATGTTTCTGTTTTTTACTGTGTTACTCTTTCTCTCTTGTTATTTGTGTAAGTAGCCAAAAATATTGAATTAGCTGCTGTTTTATTTGGACGCGTAAACTATTCCCTAGAAATATTGACTTAAACTTCATTCTCCACGTGTGTACTGTGTTGGATCATTTCGAGATTTATTAATGACGATTCGTCCCCCTCGTAGTAACTATAATTCCCCTATATACTGCACAGAGAAAAGTAAAAACACAACCTACGAATAATTAACTTAATATACATATGTCCATGTAAGCATTAACGATTAACCCCTATAAATATCCAAAAAAGGAAAAGAAAAAGGAATTCTTATAAATACTTGAGGGTCACATTTATAGAAAATTCCATCTCGCAACAAAATTTTAACAAATGTTTAGTAGATCAACTTCCTAAGAACATGTATGTGAAAACAGTTATAATCCAATAAATAAAATTACGACAGAGCTGGGGCCGCAACGTAGTCGGGGAAATATCAAGTTATTGAATTAATATATCCACAGGAAACACAAGCCACAAACACCCAAACACACACACTTAATTAAATCAAGAGCAATGGTCTAAGTAATGCCACTACTACGCATGCATTACCAAAGATATTTCAAATTTATATAATATAATAAAGTTATATGCTTGGATTAATCCTGTCATCATCCTGTCTGTTCCTGTCAAGCTTTTTGTCAATATACGCACAACCGATCCAGCCACATCCACATTTGTGTTTCTATTCAACTCTTGTAGTGTAAATACACCTGAAAATTAAGGTACTCTTTCATTTTAGATCTTAGATTAGTTATTTGGGAGATACAAAAAAAAGGTTAAAGTTTCCAGACAAAGATTGTGGTATGTCAAGTATATAATATGAATAATCCTTAGCATTTTATAGATATCTACTTATGTATATATCGTTGGAAACTTTATGTTTTGCTGGTCGGGTTGTCTCGACAGTTTTCAAATCCATTGAAAAAGCTTCTCAAAGTAAACAATTAAGGTTCCTTTAGAGAGATCTTGGAGTATTTATTAAGTTGGTACAAAAATATAAAAGGTTTTCAGGCAAAGATTGTGGTATGTCAAGTAAAAATTACATGAATCTAAAAGGATTTCCCAGGTATTATATAGATATCATTTACCTCTATCATTAGAATTTTTTTGTCATTCACCGGATTGTTTCAGAAATCTGAACAATTTTTAAATCTATTAAAAAGCGTCTCAAAGTAAACAATTATAATTTTTGATCTTAGAGTATTTATTAGGTTGGTACAAACATATTAAAGGTTTTCAGGAAAATATTGGGGTATGTTAAGTAAATAATATAAATCTAAATGGATTTCTTATAGTTATATCATTAGAAACTTTATGTTTCACTTACCGAATTGTCCCAGCAATCTGTACAATTTTTAAATCCATTGAAATAGCGTCTAAAAGGAGGCAATTAAATATTTATTAAGACCTTTGCTTCTTAAAGATGGACAAATAATGGACAAACTTTTAAACCCTTGACAAACTTAGTTTCAGGATTTATTTTCTATTTTTTTTCAGATCTTTTAATAGATTATAAGTTTGGTCTAGGATTTATTTTGTTAAACAGCTCTAGGTAGCATTTATATCCATCCAGATAAGTTGCTTGTGTTTTCCCCTAGATGTCAACCAGTTTTCACCTCAATCCGCTCAACGGATCAGCATCAGCTGCCATATAGAAGCACTTCAACCCGATCGCCCAGATTGAGGGAAACTTGTGCGAACGTCATTGCCAAGAGCACAACAAAGAGCTGCCAATATCATCAGAGTTCTCTCGCTCTCCGAGCACACATTACTGGGGATCGGGGATTGATTTGAAGTCGGACTCTCGGCGGCGATGACGATGACGCGATGACCATATCAGTGCTGTGGAGGGTCGCTGGAGCGATCTCTCATTCATCCAGCCAATGTCCGCGCGTTAGGTTCGTTCCAGCCGCGAATGGGATTATAATTCCCACCGAGTTCTTCGCCAACCACCTCCTCCATTGGGCTTTATCCAGAAATTCTAATAACCAATAGTGGAATCGGCTAGGTTATATAAGCACAAATACGATACGCAAACTTTTGAAATATATATCTGCTGTACTGCCCTGCCACTGACGGTGTGTTTGTGTATCTGTGGAAGTCCCAGTGCATTCCGGTTTTTGGAATATCGTACATATAAACTTCGCTACGTCAGAGCTACTTGGCTTCACACTGAAATTCCGACATCGAAAAACCCCAAAAGACATCAATAAAAAAAATAAATAAAAAACTCTCGGTAATTGAATGCACACCCACATGTTTACGCAGATAGTGTGATTTCATTCGTAGTACAATATCAACTCTCCCAAGCCTGGAAGGTCTGATAACCGAGGCTTCAACCAATTAAACAAACGCTCAGTAGCCGCAAAATGATACAAATACCAGGTAAAAATCAGTTAAATAATAATTATGGGATATTCCTTAGGGTTGCGGTTTTACTTTAAAATATAGCCTGCTTAAATTATATGCTGGATATATAAATATTATATATTTTGTATTTATGTTATTATATATTTTTAAAAAGTACTCGTAATGAGAGCAGTCTTATAAATATGTGTACATACACTCATACCTATAAGGAAGGTCGCCAACGGATCACCGCTATCAGTTGGGAAATGCTCATTGTTTACGCATCGGAGAGAACAGAAATGACACTTCATTGGCTTATATATTTTGTGGTTTCATTTTACATAACCCGGAAAGCCGAAAATAATCAGGCAAAAAACAAATGCAGCAATAACAAAAGGAAGCAATATATAAATGCCATAAGAAATTAGAAACAACAAATAAAATAAAATAATAAATAAAATAATTTAATTGTTATAAATCCAAATAGAGTGAATTTGAAGACTAATAATACCTTTTATTTATTACAGCTTGCATTATGATCCTCTGGATCCCGTTGATCTTGAGCGCAATTGGGCCCTGCTCGTCGCAGGATAATGTGCCCCAGCTATCTGTGGGAAATCCCCTGATAGCCTTAACTGATCCAACAGCCTTTGAAAGGCAGACCAGCCGTGTCCAGTCATTGCGGAGTAACTTTGACAGCGATGTGTTGCTAAACATCTCGCAGGGAGCCCAGGAATTCGCCCTTGATCTCCTGCAGCGCATTTCCGTCGAGGTTCACAAGACCCAAAGGGACTTTATGGTGTCGCCCTTCTCAATATGGTCGCTCCTGGTGCTCCTGTACGAGGGATCATCGGGCGAAACATATAACCAACTGCGCAAGACGCTGCGGATTAATGTCGAGGATGAGAAGCTGCGTGGAGTCTACCAGGTGTGGAATTCGTATTTGAAGTAAGTAGATAAACTCTTTGGCAATTTTAAAATAAAAGCAAGAGGTTAAAGATGCTAAAATTAATAAAATGTATTATTTTTCCCCATTTTAAGCACTAAAACATCCACTATTGAGGTGGCCTCTCTTCAGGCCGTTTACACCGACAAAGATTACCCGATAAAGAGCAGCTACCGCAGTACCATCCAGAATTACAACGTTCAGCCGATGGAGGTGGATTTCTACGACCGGGACACAGTGCACGTGATCAACGAGGCCACCAATCGCACCACTCGAGGCCTAATTCCGTTCACTGTCCTGCCGCAGGATCTGTATGGAGCCAAGATGTTCCTGCTCTCCTCCCTCTTCTTCAAGGGCCAGTGGAAGGCAAGATCTTGAGTTTTGTATTTCCGCAGAGATCCCCTCATGTGTCCATTTCCATTGCAGTTCCCCTTCAACCGGACTCTAACCCGAGTAGAACCTTTCTTCAATGAGGACGGCGAGGTGGTGTCCCGGATTCCAATGATGGTGCAGGAAGCGAACTTTGCCTATGCCTCCAACATCGAGGGACTCGATGGTTACGTTCTCGAGCTACCATATGGCAGCCAAGACAGGCTGTCTATGATCGTGATCCTGCCGAAGCGGGGCTTTAAACTAAACGACGTGGCCAACAACCTCAAGAACATTGGCCTGGGCCCCATTATAAAGCGCCTGGCTGCCTTCAAGGCAAACAGCTTCTCCGAGGACAACGAGGTTGAAGTAATGATGCCGAAATTCGTGACCACCACAGACTTTACACTCAAGGATGTACTTAATGAGGTATACGAACCTTTTCTTATGGAAACGCTCGGGGAGGTCTCTTCATTGTTCTTAAATATTTTCAGATGGGAATCCGTGATCTTTTCAACGAGAACACAGCCAACTTAAGTCGCATGGCATCGGGTTTATTCGCCCAGCTCTGCATTCACTCCACCAAGATCATTGTTGACGAGGAGGGCACTACGGCGGTCGGCGTTACGGAAGCTTCGCTGGTGAACAAGGCCACGCCGCCCAAGTTCCAACTGAACAAGCCCTTCCAGTACATGATCGTGGAGAAGGAAACCAACCTGTTGCTCTTCGCTGGCCAAGTGCGGAATCCCAAGGCCACTTAGACTTTATTCGAACGCCACACGCAATAAGACAACGTTATGTTAAGTCATCTAAAATTTATTTCTTTGTTCGACCTGCGGCCTTTTTGCCGCCGACGGGCTGCTGTTTGTCCTTACTGGCCTTGCTGGAGATGAGGGGATGGGTTTCTGAAAGAAGAGAATCATCAAATGGTTTCGCAACTGAGAGAGACTTTCCCTGCTTGTCCATACCATCGGTGGGTGCATCGGGCAGGCTGACATCGTGGAGCTGCATGCGTCTTCGCTTGGCGGCCATTATGTCGTCTTCATAGTCATGTGGGTCTGAGCTGAGCATCACAGAACTGGCCTCCATTCCTCCATCCTGACCGGCCCAGCCATCCTCGGGGTCCTCCACCTCCGGCGCCATTGGCAGGAACTGCAGGGCATTCTCATCCTCACCCTCCTCATCGGAGGAGCAAAAGGCAGCCACCGGCTCCACCTTCTGCACGTCTACCTCAATCTCCTCATCCTGCTGCGCGTCTGCGTTGAGGTCTACCGACTTGTCCTCGTCCGCTATATCGAACTCGGACTCCCGCTCCTCATACTCCACGTTCTCGTCCAGCTCCTTAAAGTCCGGTGCAAAAGCAGACCAGTTTTCCACCTGGTTCTGAGCCCAAATCGATACCAGTCCGGAGCTGATACTGGCAATGATGGGGCGTACTGGATGCCACACAACGTCCAGCAGGAGTTCACCCTTTGTGCCGTGCAGAATCTTAACTAGATTGCCAATTGACTTTTCCCAAATATACAGGGCGTGCTGGCGAGCGCTGCCCGCACAAATGTATTCGCCGTCGCCGGAAAAGCAGCACTTCTTCCAGGTTGTCCTGCAAGAACAGATAAATGTAACTGGATATGCCTTTATGGATATAGTTATGTCCTACTTGTTGACCAAATCCTGCAGCTTTTGAATTGGCTCTGGTTCTCCATCCTTGCCCAGAGCGATGATCTCCTTGGAGTCATACACGCGTATAACTCGATCAGATGTGTTAATGAGAAAGGCGCTAAAACGAAACGGAATTGGTTAAAGTACTGAGAGATTTGAAATATTTCTCATATACTCACTCTCCCCGCCGTGCGAACTCAATACTCTTGACAGCCGTAGCACTCGAGGTGCCCACGATGATGCGAAAACTGGCCACCACCTCGAATGTATCCACGTCCAAAACAAGTATCTTACCCTTGGCGTTGCCTGTGTAAATATGCTTTCCCCTGCGATCAAAAGAGGCCACAATGTTCAGGTCACCCTGGAATAAGTCCGAAGAGTCAGAGGGTTACATTTACAATTAAACCGCAGAAATTCGAAAACCCACATCGGAGTCCAAGGGTAAGCACCGGTGAGCTCCACCGATTTCCACCAGCACGGCGGCATATCGCATGGGACAGACCAACAGTCGGTTGTCGTTGCGCGGATCAAACTGAACTTTCAGGACGGGCGAGGGAAACCTATACTTGTGCTCCAGTTCACCGGTAAGCACGTCCCAAATGCACACATTGTTGTCAGTGGAGGCGGAGAGTAACTGAATAAAAGTTGAACGTTGTAATGCAAAATGATATAAATAACACAAAAGCCGACCCACCTTGTGGCCATTCCTGGTCCAACTGAGACTGCACACGGGGTGCACATGGGCGGATATAATCTTGGCAATGCCCCGCGTCAAGAAATCCCAAATAACAATGCGTCCATCGTTGCAGCCCACGGCCAGCAGAGTTCCGTATTTGTTAAAGGCACATGTCACTGCCAGCGATATGCAGTCCAGGGAACCGTCAAACTCCTCGGGGTAGTTTTGTCCAAAAGATTCTACAAAAGGGTTTGTAATTAGCGTTAAACTTTGGGTTTCCGCGCCGTTTCTTACCCAGTAGCTCCAAATTCATTTTTGTTTACAAGTCTTCTTCTTCTAAAATGGCAGCTGGCATTCTCGATATCGATACCGATTTGTCGATAAAAAGAATTTGAATTACAGAAAAAAAAAAACATTTTCTATGTGATAAATTTAAAATGTATTGTTTTAAATGAATACTACTAATTTAAAAAAATTAAAACTGACTTACATACATTTTTTATTAAGAAAAACTTTGTTTACCAACATATTCAAAAGACTCGAAGTGGGTGTAAATAATAATAATAATTAAATAATAATAAAAATACATAGCTCACGCAGTAAACGGACGAATCGTTATTGTTATTAATTATTTGACAAAACGGTTTTTAATTTCAGCAAACCTTCTCGATTGTATGGTATTATCGATAGGCAAATCAATAATAGATAAGGTTGGACACATCGATAGTATTATCGGAGTTTTCCCACCTCTATTTTCTGAGCTCTGCACGTTGTATGTGAAAAATTTATGCAGATGTATTCGCCAATTGTAACAAAGCCCGGATTGTGAAAGTGCAAGCAGACTCGAATCGGGATAATTATGCCACTAGAAAAGCGAAGAAAAAACGTTACGCAGCCAGCCTTTTCGGGGACATTTTGGCCGTCGCACGCGATTGTGTCAACGTCACCTTTGGAGCACTCGCTCTCTCTCGCTCTCGCTCCCTCTCGCTGCTAATTTTTTGCGTACTCTCTCTGCCGCTCTCCCCCGAAAGCTTAGTGGTGGAGTGAAATAATGAAATAACAGAGTTCCAACTTTCGTTCATTTCAAGCGCTGTGTGTGCGGGCCTTTCATGCCAAATTAATTTTGAACTGTTTCAATTCCGTTTCGAGGCTTTCCCAGCTTTTTAACATTTCCTTGGCCGTTCTGCAGAGGGGCAAAGTAGTATGCAATCGCAAACGCAATTACGGTGCTCTGCCTGTGCTTTCCACTCCTCCCTTAGCTTTTCCCACTATTTACCTACCCGTGGATGTGTGTGCTCATGTGTATATTTTCGTGTTGAATCGTTGCAGTGTATTCATCGCCAGCCACGTTAAAGGGAAGAACGTGAATGTGAATACAACAACCAGCCAGAATTGAAACGGAAGAAAAGAAGCCAGAGGACTTGGATTCAGGATTCCCAGGATTCAGGAGCCCGAATTCTTAATCCCCAATCCCACTCACCACACACACACCAGCACCAGCACTCCAACACTCGCGCGCACTCACGCACGCTCTCCAGGCGAGGAAGAAGAGTAAATAAACTCAAACAACGAGCAAAATGTCTGGCGAGGAAACGTCTGCCGATCGCAATGTCGAGATCTGGAAAATAAAGAAGCTCATCAAGAGCCTGGAGATGGCCCGCGGGTGAGTTTTCCCCTATTTATTATTCCTGTCCTCCAGTATTTGCCCCCTCCGCTCTGTGTACGTGTGTGGGGTATACACAACACACTCTGGCTCTCATTCTCCACTGACTGGCGGGGGTGGATGTGGGCGTGGGCAGGGGCGGAGGATGGGGGCAGTGAGTACAACCACCTTTCCTTGTTGTTGGGCATCCACTCTCCTTCCGATTGCATTGTCTTAATCTCGGCCAGATTCCACTCTCTGGCTCGCTCCGCCCCGCTCTTTGGCTCAATTTTTTTATTTGCTTGAGCAACACGTTTTTGTCGGGTTATTATCAGTTCAAACTAGACTGAGTGAGTGAGTGAGGGCCTGAGTGAGAGCCAGAGAGCACCTTGGTGTGAGTAATGCGCCTCGTGGCCGTCGCTGCTCCACCGTTGTATTCCAACGTGTATGTACATACGTGTGCGTCTGTTTGTGTGCGCCGAAATGGGCCAAGCTTTGTGGCCATCGTCTCCCCCCTTGCCTAGACTGCTGCCGCAACCTGGTCCTTACCGCTTCGCTCCGCTTCGGAGTGGGTAACAAGGTCAGCGATTCAGCGAGTGACCCCGCAGGAGCTGCGCCGCCATGCCACTACCATACATCACACTTTGGGGCCAAAACACAAACACACACACATGCAGTGTGTCCGGTTGCCAACTGGAGTTGTTTGTTGTCTTTTTTGCCAAATTCTATTCGCTTATTGTACAGTTTGTCATTGCTTTTATCTCGGATTTCCCCATTTGTGGCATTATTTTAAATAATATTTATTCAAATTCGATATCGAATTCACAGTAGCGGTCAAGGGAATAGAACTGCAAGAGCGTTTTTTTTTATTTAAGGGAAATTGAGTAATATGAGTTATATGTATAAAGAATAAATACAATTAGCTTTGACTAATTAGTAATTAAAATTAAAAAAAAATTTTAAATATTTCTTGAAGAGTTATAAATTGGTTTTAAAAATATTTCAAACTTAGAGCTTAGTTAACGACAAGATTTATAAATTTTAAGAAAATGGGCTGTTTTATTCGTCAGATTTGAATGCACTTGCGGGGATTCTTATTTGTAAAAGATTTTTTTATTTTTTTTTATCAGAATCAAGAAAAATATGCTCTTTTTTTTCTCCAAAATTTAAAATGGTGAAAAATTCTAAAAATTATAATTTCAAATATATATGTATATATTATATATAAATTTTAACCTAATAACAACAAACTTAAAGAAACTTTCCAAATTGAAACTTATACATATTTGGCTTAGTTATGATCGATTTCAAATTCCAAATGCAAACTGCAAGGGTATACAAATTTAGACTTTCCGTTTTCCTTATTAACTGAAGTTCAGTCTTGCTCTGTTGCTATAGCGGAAATTCTATATATTTATCTCACATTCTCCCTTCTCCTTTTGCATATTTCAGCAATGGCACCAGCATGATTTCTTTGATTATTCCGCCAAAAGATCAAATCTCTCGCGTCAGCAAAATGTTGGCTGATGAGTTTGGAACGGCCTCGAACATCAAATCGCGAGTAAATCGCCTGTCCGTCCTCGGTGCCATTACGTCGGTCCAGCACAGACTCAAATTATACACCAAAGGTGAGTAGAGAGAACGATGCTTTAAAAACCTGGAATAACAAATACAAATACTTGATTTATTTTAGTGCCTCCCAACGGTTTGGTTATCTACTGCGGCACCATTGTCACAGAGGAGGGCAAGGAGAAGAAGGTGAACATAGACTTTGAGCCATTCAAGCCCATCAACACGTCGCTGTACCTGTGCGACAACAAGTTCCACACGGAGGCTCTCACTGCCCTGCTCGCCGACGACAACAAATTCGGATTCATTGTGATGGACGGTAATGGAGCGCTATTTGGTACCCTTCAGGGCAACACCCGCGAGGTGCTGCACAAGTTCACCGTCGATCTGCCCAAGAAGCACGGACGTGGTGGTCAGTCTGCCCTTCGTTTTGCCCGTCTGCGTATGGAGAAGCGTCACAACTACGTGCGCAAGGTCGCCGAGGTCGCCACCCAGCTGTTCATTACGAACGATAAGCCCAACATTGCCGGACTCATCCTGGCCGGTAGTGCGGACTTCAAGACGGAGCTCAGCCAGTCGGATATGTTTGATCCTGTAAGTAGTCTTTGCCCTGCTGGTTGAAGATTTTCTATAATCCAAGACTTCGCTCTGTTCTCTAGCGTTTGCAATCAAAAGTCATCAAGTTGGTGGACGTGTCTTATGGCGGCGAGAATGGATTCAACCAGGCCATCGAATTGGCGGCCGAATCGTTGCAGAATGTGAAGTTCATACAGGAAAAGAAGCTTATCGGTCGTTACTTTGATGAAATTTCTCAGGTGAGTTGAAATTGAAAAGGAGCTAAAGCCGACAATGATATAATTATTTATTTCACAACAGGACACGGGCAAGTACTGTTTTGGAGTTGAAGACACCTTGCGGGCGCTGGAACTCGGCTCTGTGGAGACTCTCATTTGCTGGGAAAACCTGGACATTCAACGATACGTTCTCAAGAATCATGCCAACTCGACGTCAACGACAGTATTACATTTGACGCCCGAGCAGGAAAAGGACAAGTCGCACTTCACTGACAAAGAGGTGAGTTTCTATAGCTCATTCGTCTTTTTATTCCAACTGAGTGTTGTTTTTTTTTTTTTTTTTTTTTTTTTTTTTTTTTTTCTTGAATAGAGCGGGGTGGAGATGGAGCTGATTGAGTCTCAGCCGCTGCTGGAATGGCTGGCAAACAACTACAAAATGTTCGGCGCCACACTGGAAATAATCACGGACAAGTCGCAGGAGGGAAGTCAGTTTGTGCGAGGTTTCGGTGGAATAGGCGGTAAGTGTTTAGCCCAGTCTCTGGCCCGGCTAGTAGTGGCTCGATATTGTTCTATATAAAAATGCTGCAACTATTTTCATTCCTCCTTCCCTCATGCTGCTTTAACACGGTCGCCCGCTATGATGTATTGTAAATGTAAAATAATTCCTTGGTACCTTAATGTGTGTGTAGGCATTTTGCGCTATAAAGTAGATTTCCAATCCCTGCAGGCCGACGAGCCGCTGGAGGACGTCGATCTCGATGACTACTAAGCCAGCGATCTCTCGATGCGTTCAAAAAATACAAACAAAAAAATAAACAAACCAGATAACTTTTTGGGAAGAGAAACCTCGTAAAGCGAAACGTTCAAATTGATTAGGAACCAATTTACTTGCCACATAGTTTTACCTATGTTCAGCGTAGCCGTTCAATACAATATTTATCACCAATAAATAGGGTCCCCCCCTCATCAGCCTCCTCTTCGGATCGGATAGATATGTACCTATACGTTTTACCAAATTTTACGAGATTACTTTTAAGCAATAACTTAAATTTGAATTCCGTATTTCGTAACTGTAATTCGTAATTCAAGTGTCATGCTCACCTTGTTCGATTTCAATTCATTTGGGAGGCATGAACGTGCGTGCCCCTGTTAGCTGGAACAAGTTTTGATCGTATCTGCATTTCCCCTATTCAAATTAAAAACCGAGTGTTAAATAAGAAAGTATACAACAACAAATTTAATCCATAAAATTGTAATAAAAATTAAACCAGAAATAAAACACAACACATAACAACAAGCTGGAGAAATTTACTTGTTTATAAATTAGGGTTTATTTTAGTTTATTTAAAAATTTAAGGAGATGGAGAAGTTTTTTGGTTCCGTTTATTTAGTTGTTTATTTTCTTTCTCATTATTATTAAATTACTGCTTTTGCGTTATCCAACTTCTTCCTATTCAGTTTACAATTTTTAATAATTTTTCTGTGTGCCTTCCCAGGTATCTTGCGCTACAAGGTGGACTTCCAGAGTATGCAGCTAGACGAACTGGACAATGACTGCTTCGACCTAGATGATTACTAGAAAATGTGTGTGTTCGGTTGAAATGAACGTAGTCGGTCGACCGCAAAGTGAAAACTTCAACTACAACTACAGCATAAACCAGGAAAATCAAATAGAATATTTTAATAGTACGAGAAAACACACACAAACCTTCTTCCATTTTAACGTTGTTGGCGAAAAGTAAAAATTTAAATTAATGCATAATGCAAGAATACAAAAACGATATGATAATGTTAAATCGAGGAAAACATATTAAAAAAATGATACCGTTTTACGTGAACAAGACACCGAGCCTTTGCTTTTTTATTTAGCATACAAAATATCCTGCTCAGAAGCTGTGAAGATAAGGATTTAAGGATTGGTTTTCCTTTCTTCTTAGGCTGTGTTTTCTTGAGGGTTATCTTCAGCTTAATTTATTGTGGCAACCTGCGTCAGCATAAAAATGAAAGTGCGGTGGTTCAAAGGAAAGGGAAATTGTGTTTGTACTTGTATTTTTACTTTTTTGGGAACGCCGTTTGCTACTTTCTATTTGCTGGCGCACTTGGAAACCAGAGTGTCTTGCCAGATACAAAAGTGATACGTTGCGGCGACTACGTATGTACGTTTACGCTGACAAGCATTTGCATTTGTTCTATTGGCGATTTGCATTCAAGAATTCAACAAATACAAATAGATACTATCTGAGGAAACCTGAAACTTGTTTCTGAGTGAGTACTATGTACATATACATACGTGTTGAATCATTAGTTGATATACAGTCGAGCCTCTCAAACCTAGTAACCTAGTAAGTATTTAAAGAAGTTCGAGAAACCGAGGCTAATTAAGTATGCAATAAAAGTCAAAATTTATTTGCTTGGCACTCTAATTAAGCTAATAAACTTGTTAAATCGATTATGATTTCGTTTGTTTGAGCTTGAGTGATATACGACTGCGACTATTGTCTTTAATTTTTTCGCTGGCTATGTTTCTAAAAAATGTTTAGA